>KL272551.1:13394-33620 GCA_000699545.1 Podiceps cristatus
TTGAGTAGGCTAGGAATCTGACTTGAAAGACTGATCATGTCGCACTTCGGCAAACAGACGCTCATGTCTTGGTATGTAATATTTGCTTAGAAAAGTCCAGATTATGGAATGAGTTCAGAACAGACACAGCCCAGAGTATGTGGAGCAGCTTGTGCAATGAAGATTTCTATAATGATAACTAATTTTGTTAGTGGGCTCTAAATAGTGATTTCCTAGAATCAGCTGGGAGCCCTGTGCCTTGCAAAATCAGGGCCCCCGTTGTTACCGGAACAAGGTAGTTATTAACACAGTAGCATTCTATTGTTTATAATGACAGCCTAAAATTATATGAAAGTACTGTGTGATTTTGTTTTTTGTTCAAATATTGATTTCTGAAGATCCAATATAGAGAGATGTTGAAAATACCAGAAAGCTACAACTGTCCGTGTGAAGTCTTTAAGTTTGTGAATGTCAGTTCATTAACACAAGATGTGCACTTCATTATTTCTTTTTATTTTCAGTTTTTCTTTTAAATCAAAACAGTTTGATCCCCATGAAAATTATTTTTTGTCAAATACTATATCTGCTTTGCCCATCCCCTGTTTTGCAGAGTCCCATTACAGCTTCATACCTGTGTTTGCTTCCTGATTTTTACAAACTTTGTTTTGCAGTCCATTGTTTCATCAATCCTTCCTTTCTACTCCATTTTTTCTTGCTTTTCTTTTTCCCCTCCTTTTTCTTTTTGTTTCCTTTTTTATTTATTTATTTTAAATTTAAGTTGGAAAACACACTGGATCGTCGAACATCTTTTGAGAAATTCACACGCAATGTGGTAAGTTTGTTGCCTCGGAAGACTAGTAAACCTGATGGGACATCCTTCTCCCCTCCCCTCACTGATCCCTGCTTTCCCTTTTTGCTTCTCTAACCTGACAGTTAAAAGTGTATGTATCACAGTTTATGAATTTTCCTAGGAATGACAGCCTTATAATGTGCTTTCATTACAACCCCGCCTCCATAGTCCCTATCCCACTGACCTCAATAGTCACACATGGAGGAATGGACCTTTGGAAGCCATGCTTTTTGCATTAGGAAGCATGAAATTATTCACTAGTGTTTTGTTTTGTTTTGTTTTTTTCTCTCCCCAACTGTAGTAAAGAATCTGTGAAAACCTGCTTGATGTTGTTCCTTTTTCTGGTGCCTCCCAAAATACTAAGTCTGACACAGTTTGCATACATTGGATTTCCCTCCTGTCTCCTTTTTATTTTCCTAAAAATGAGTTTGTCACTTTTTTATTAATTGGGCACAGGGAAAAATAAACAATAATAATTTCCCCATCTTAATGTCTAGCACAGCTTCTTCAGGACCAAAGAATTCATGCTGGTGATGTGCAAGGGTTTGATTGGGATTTCGTTTTGATAACGGACTACAAGAACTGCTTTTTTTTAAATATATAATTTTCAAAAGCTATTTCACAAAGGTAAAAAAATGAAGGCTGGTAAATTTGCTGTGGGCATTGTCTTGCCACCTGCCAAAAGATCCACTGATTTCCTGATATGTGGGATTCTTTTTGCTTACCCAGTTTCTTTGGATTTTTTTTTTTTAACATTGTGAAAGTTCAAACTAAAGGATTCAACGCATTTATTTTTGTAGGGCAGAAACATCCCTATTTTCCCATGCCATAAAAACTGTACACCAACACTGAGGGCGAGCACTAACCTGTTATGAAAAGAGGTAGAAAGATCTTGGTTTATACTCAAGTTTGTCTGCATTGTCTGTTGAATTGTGCAGGTGACGCTGCTGTGTGTGTGTGTGCGTCCGTGGCTTTTTCTGTGACCTGGTTAGTGGAGCTGTGTGCGTTGAAATGAAAAATATGAGAGCTTTCAGCAAAGATCATGGTTTTTGTTTTTTAGTTTCTAGGGAAGGAGTAGCAGTTCTCAGAAACTGCCTCCTGTATAATGAGTCTCAAGAGTATTTCCTCAAGTATTTAAAAATATATATATACTCTTTAGTAATCAAAAAAAGAAACAAACACAGTGAAAGAATGAAGTTTTGTGAGGTTGTGGGAATATCTCCCATGTTAAAACAAAACTGTAATTCTTTAACTACTTTCTTATAGGTAAAGGCTTCCTGTAATATGCTTTGAATCCATTGTAATCAGGAAGAAATTTGGATTCAATGGGACAAAGTCAGTAAAGGACACTAAAAAGTAAATAAACAGCCACAAAGGAAACTATCCCAATGTTTGAAACAAAAACCCCTATATTTTGCATGGTGGTGTTGCCATAGCATGTTGCAGTGTGATTTGTGTGTTGTCTAAGCAGGTTGATCTCTAAACCAACATTGTACATGATAACCTTATACATGATAATTACATGGTAATTCCATAGGAAGTTCCATATTAATAAAAGAGCCTATGTTAATAGACGAGAGTGTAGAGAGGAGGCGGTACATCTGGGACCTCTGAGAGCCAGGCTTTTCCCCAGTCATAGTGCCTGGCAAACTGCAATAACGACGTTTATTCAAGGGAGTTTAGGCAGCCCACAGATCAGGAATTGGTTCTGGTATAGACTATGTGCCTGGGTGGCTATAAGGAGAGAACTAGCAAGCTGCAGGCAGATATGAGCAGAATACGGCACAACAAGGGAAAAAGTGAAGACGGCCTGGGAAGCACTGAGATGACTCTCGAGCAGTCCCTCTCAGAGCAGTGTTACCGATAAACCAGCAGTTCTGTGCACAAACGCTGGAGCATTATGCCCTGCAGGCCCCGTTTTCATCCTGCTCGTCTCAGGGCAGAAGTACCAGAAGAGCAGGATGCCAGAGATGTAAGGCAGGCCCAATAAACCAGCTGTGAGCTAGAAATGGGAACAAGGATTTCTAGATGTGAAGCGTTAGTGCTTCTTCAGTAGAAGAGGGCAATTCTTTTTTTCATGGAGCAAAATAAAAACTGTGGTTTTGCTTTTCTTCGAACTACTACCTGTGGATCCGGGTGGAGTCTGTCAAGTCGGGTCAGGTGTGAAAGTAAAACATGTCACTGCTAGATCTATATTCTCTATTAGATCAGCAGCTCTGAGGCTTGCAAATTAATCCAGACTGTCAGGATGCTCAAGTGCAAACCTTTTCTCCAAGACAACCAAATTCGCATCACCCACTGCCCCAGGACCCCTTGCCACCAGGCATCCTTGTTCTTCCCTTCTTCTTCTTGGTTATGATGAGTTTATAATATGTAATTATCTACCTTGGTACAGTGGTTCCAACCAGCAGGGAATAGGGAAACATTTCTCAGAGTATCCTACAGTGTACTGATTAATTTGCTCAACTGTGAAGTGAGGGACTGTGGTATAGATCTGTTCTGATGAATACAGAATATAGGTGTGAAACAGGTCTTCTACAACCTGGATAAATGCTATCATCTCTGAATGATTTAGTAAGATGAAAATTACAGTTTCTCTTCTCTCATGCTTTAGAAAATTTAGACTATTTTTCACCAGGTTTTTTCTCACTCATATCAAAGTGAGTTTGTGTTGAACTAAATTAGTCGTCAGGTTTTTTTCCATTTGATGTGTTTAAGAAACCACAGTAACCTTGGTTGAGTCTAGGGACTGAACCTGAGAAGATGACCTTGTAATTCATAACCTGATTTATTAAGATGGAGACTATAAGAAGCTCCAGATTAGTAATAATTGAAAATGGGTTATACTTGCTACAGAAAGCATTTATTAAACTAGAAAGTTTAGAAACTTTGTAAGGACAATCCCTCTGTACTATTCCTTGAATTAAGTGGAAATAACCCAATAAGGAGTCATTATTCTAGTCTGATGGCGGGGGGGGGGAAGTGAAGCTATATACACACACACAAAAAAAAAAAAATCACTAGGCTCAGCTCTGCATTTCTTTGACACTGGAGAGTTTTCTTTCCTGAAAACTTTCAATAAGTTGGCACAGTTTATGAAAGCCCTAAATTCTCAGCTTAATAACATTGGCTCTGTAGATTTTGTAGTGCAACAGGCAATATCAATAGTGTTAGGAACAGGTCTGCATTCCTGTACGATATAAAGTAATAGCAAACTGGCATTTGCTGTATGTAATATTTATTACTGAACACTTTATAGTTTGCCTCCGAGTAGTAAGCACAGCTATTCTTGCTTTGCCTCACTTATTCACAGTCCCAGGTATTTTGTGAAAATACAGAGCACATAAACTTCAGCACTACTGGAATGATGCCACTGTATAAGTGCATTGCCTTGAAATAACACTGGCAACCACAAGTGTCCCAGCTCTGACTCAGAGGCGCGGGGAGTGGTGGTGACGGTGTGCTCCGTGCTCCCCCCGGCCAGCTCAGCCCCTCGCTCCCCGCAGCCAGCTCAGCCCCTCGGCTTTTTCTCTTTGGGAGTAATTAAGGTATAGTCACCTGCAGCTTCCCAAGGAGGTGAGTAGGGGAGCTGAAGTCCTGTCAGGGAGCAGGAGAATCCAATTGCTTGCTACAGAAGTAGAGAGGGGTAAACCAGCTGTTTCTAAGGCATTTAAAATTGAAATTCTTTTGAGGAATTTACGTCAGGAAAATTTCCATATTTAAAATAAAATAAAAAATCGGGAAACTTCCTTTACATCAAGTACTACCATCTACATTACAGAGGAAAAAAAAAAAAAAAAAAGGTGAATATGCACTGATAATGTTGATGGGAACAAAGAGGTCCTTTAAAGACCATTTTTGTCTTTAATTTCGCATGTGCATGCGGGATTTTTGATAGTGGCTGACTGGTAGTCTGAGCAAGACACCTTTCTAAGTGCTAGCCTGGTGCTTAGTTGTGATCACTGGTATGGAAGCCTGAAATGAAGGGATCTCATTTACAGCAGTGGGCTAATTTCATTTTCCACCCCATGCAAATTTTCTCATCTCATCAGGAACCCGGTTAGCAGGGCAAGAAGGTGCAGTCTCCCTCCTCAGAGCTGCCTGGGGGAAAACACTTCATCATCACTTGTTCATGTCACTGTTTCAAGTGCCACTGTCAGTGTTAGTTTTATCTGCTGCTCACTTGTAAAGAAAGGAAAAAAAAAAAAAAAAGTAAAGAAAGGAAAGAAAAAAAAAAAAAAAAGTTGTAAATTTGTCATGTTTTATGGAAATACAGCCAGAACAAAGAAGAGCAAACTCAGTTCATATACTAAACCGGAGAGCCATCAGATGATCGTTATCTTCACTTATAACCCCATAAGCTAGACACCATTTAATAACTCAGTTTTAAACCGTTCTCTCTTACATTACCCACACCCTTTCTAGCTATCTTCTCCCACTTAGCTGGAAGAACTTGCTTACCTGTGTCCTTTGATGTTTTCCCCCTCCAAACCAGTAACATTAGACTGTTTCATGCATGTGATGTGAAATGTGAAGGCCATTGAACACAGCACATTTTCACAGTGGCTCAGTCCAATGTCACTTACCATGAAACAGCAAATTATGGTCTAGAGATGGAAATTCAAACTCTTTAAAAGGGCTTCTTCAGTTCTTATAAGCAGGGGATAGAATTTCTAGATGCTTTAACCAGTGTAAGCTCCTGCTATGTTAAAATCCATCCCTGTATTTATTATATACCAATTTAATCTGTTCATAAAGAATTTTTTCTATATGAACAGCTAAAACTTGTTATGTACACAGTAGCTCTACTGTGCCAGACCAGAAGTACATCAAGCCATGGAATCCCAGCAAGGGCTATATATTTCTTGAGCATAGCATTATGAACGAGCTTCAGTGCAGTATCAGCTGTGGGATCTCATGTTCAATGCAGAGTCATGGAAGAAATCCTGATTGTACTTTTGAAATTAACTCACAGGTTATTCCTAAAACTTAAAACAAAAAAATAGCTAGTAAGAAAGGATCATAAAGCTTCTTGTTTGGCAAATACAAAATAATAATAAAAATAATAAGCAGTTGTATAATGAGGGCTTTTTCCTTTTCAGGAAAGAGGTCGCTTATTGATGTTTGACTAAAAAGAACTGATGAAATAAATAAATTTTTAAATTTGGACTAGTATTTGTTCAAAAAAAAAAATTTCTAATGTTAGTTATTTTAAGGAATGATGCCTAGGCTAATGAGGAAAAAAGAGCATCTGTAGCAGACACCAGTAAGGACTGGCCTCCTTGTCCTGTTCCACAGTGACTGGAGCTGAACTGCCACGCTCTGTGCTGGAAGAGCAGAGCTGAGGGGTAGCACTTGCACAGCCAGGTTCTTCTAAGAGAGGAGCCTGCGTATACCATTTGGGTATTAGCTGCCGTTTCCCAGCTGACAAACATTTACTCATGTCTTAAGCTATTTGCAGGAATGAGAACTGCAGAGATGTATAGAAACCTGAGAGCAGTCAGGCCTAGGACAAATACATACTAAAAATATTTGTCTAATGCATTGGTGCGTTGGGAAATCCTATATGTTACCCCACACTTCAGATGGTTATTCAGGTTCAAACTACCCCATCTGGCAAGAGTTTGTAGGTTAATGACAAATGAGAGCAGCTCATCAGTAAATGTAAAGTTTACCACAGAAAGAGAAAGAAATCGGGAGTGTCATCCGATTTGGAATGAGCCAAAATAGGGACGCGGTGGCTCGGCCGCTGCCTCCCGTCCATGGATGGCTCCAGGAAACGGTACGGCCCTAATGAGAAATGAACACGGGACTGCAAATCCCCGCTACAGGCAGAAGGATTTTCCTGCACGTGCAAGCATTTAGCGCTGCAGCTGTGCTGACAACTCGTGCCCCAAATTCAGCAAATGCTAACCTCCTCCCTTTCCTCACCTGTCTGAAAGAGAACACACCTCACGGGGGACTGAGAGTGCTGTCTGTGCTGCTGTGGAAATCGAAGCAGAATCCTGCCCCCTGAGTGGTGCTAAAGCAATTCCGCTGTGCTAGAGGAGCCAGGGCTGCCTAATCTTGGAAAGGGACTTACTGTTCCCACTCTTGTGCCTCTCCAGATGTGTTTCTGTCAGGGCCTGTTTATCAACCGGCTCTGTGTGCGGCGCACTGCGACGTCACCTGGGAGCTTTCCCTGCCGATGCCGGCTGAGCTGCAGGTGTGTCGCACATGAGCAGATGGGGAACAGTGAGAGCAAGGAGGGTCGATTCTCACTCTGCATCTTATTTTGCTGGCAGCGGGGTTCACTCTGTTTCTTGGTTGCCCGATCAGATGCATGGAGTTCTCATTTCTAGTTCTACCAGTATCAGTCCCAGGGAGTAGCATCTGTGCTGGCCATGAAACATGAAAAGGGAGCCACTGAGGTTGCTTAGCAGAAAGGAAGAGAATTAATCTTCTATAAGGAAAAGACTTGATCTTCCTCTACCATACATGTCAGCTCCAGCCCCTATATAAATTTTATCTTGATTTCTTATAAGCCACGTACGTACTGAGGTTGTTGCTGACTTGTTTGCCAGAGTATTTGAGGTATTATTGTCATGCTGCATAAATAGGTCAGGCAACATGTTTGTATTTAGCAGCTCATACATCTCCACACAGTTTTTAAATTTTCCCCTTAAATTCTCTAAAAGTACAGTTGGAAAAACAACACTATGTTGATCAGTTAATACAGTAAGGTAGGGACTGAACACCGAGGCCAATTGATTTTGTATTCTTAGATGTACTTGTTCACTCCAACTGCTGTGCTACCTCCTCATTCTCCAACTCCCTTGTCAGGGTATGTGCTGGGGGGGTTATTTTGGCTCATGTATTATTTGTAAAATTGTTAAATAGCTTCAATTTGTATGTCCAAAGTGCACCGATACAGCCAAAAATCCTTATCCCGTTTAGAATTTGGCCGTATACTTCTAAATGTTGATGGCAAGAATATATTGAAAATATTAAGCATCTCCTTTTCCTTCTTCAGACAAACATCTACTACTTCTTCCGACTTTTTTTTTTCCAGTTGTTCTTTAATCTCATTAGCACAGGAAACATTTTCCTATGTGTGATGACTCTGATGATACCCCTCTCAAAACTGGCCTATTAGATGTAGTTTCCCGAATCAAAATTTGGCTTCTAGAAATGCTATAAATGTTGCATCTGAAAGAAGTATCTAGGCTCAGCTCTTAAATTATGACCCACAAGGGATGATCCTTACATCAGTCTGTAAACTGAGAAAATCTGGACATCTCCTAGAAGTGGCAATTATGAAACCCTACCACATAGAGCTAAAGTAAAAGTGTATTCTGGAAGAGTGTTTGAAAGAAATATTCTGTAAGCTGGAAAATAACAAATCCCTGCAGATCTGAATAAGACGGTGGAATAATTCTGTATTTGGGGATGCTATTGATTCTGTTTATTAAAAGCTTATTTTCCCAATCAGAGAACTAAGTACGGTTCAGAATAAAAATGGAAGAAGATCTATTAAGGAGGGTGTATCCTGTGAACTGTCACTTTTCCAACTATATGATAAATTAGAACCACTAATACCTGTAAAAAGAGCATACGTTGTTGTAGTTCAGAAGGAGACTTCATATGTACAAGTGTAATATTCTCTGAGGCAGGGAGGGGAGGTGGAGGAGAGGACCAGCCAGAGAAATCCTGATCACAGTAGGGCGGAGGAGAAAAAGTATACAAAGACCAGTAATATCCAGGGAGCAAATGATGTAGAATACAGAAAAAAATTGTCATGACAGCTCACTGTGTCTACAGGGTAAAGTTCAAATTACATGTAGAATAAAATTATACAAGTCAAATCAACTAACAACTAGTTTTTAGCCTGATTTTAGGTCAAAATTTCCTGGTTTATGTGATATTGAAGTTAATTTCTGAGATGCTAGAGTTTGGTTACGGTTCATCTAAAAACTCCAGGGAATTTACAAGTCCTAAATAATCAATTGTTGCGGATAAGAATAAAAAAAAATATTTCCCAGATTTTATCCCACAACAAGAGCTTGTGCAGCTTTCCAGTGCTGTATTGAGCAAATTGTTTTAATAACTAATAAAGAACTCCTGGTTTAATTGTTTCAATTAACTGGTTTATGCAGTTTGGTACTAAAGGGAACTCATTTACATGAAGTAGCCAGGCCTGTAGACCTGTGAAATTAAGCACAAATAACTTAGTGAAAGGCAAAGATAAGCGTATGCTCAATGTTTTCCAAGATTATGTCCAAGGCTAACAATCGTGAATCACCTAAGAAAACACTTTATTTTGGACACGCTGTTTTAAATTGTATTCCAGCACCACACAGATGTTGAGGCTTTTTTGACTATTTAAAAAGAAAAGATGTCTTACTATAGCAGCTTACCTGTTACGTTAGAGGAAAACATAATTTAAGGCTTAACAAGTGTCAAGAAGCTGTCAATTTAATGCAGGTAGAAAGTGGCAGAGTTACAGCTAGACACAGGGAAGGGCGCGTGCCAGGAAGGACACTTTCTGTCTTTCAGAGAAGCGAGTATTAATACTGTCAGGTGATAGGGTGAACCTGATGGATGAGCAGTCTAACCCAACATTGCTGATCATGAGTTCCCTTCAAAATTATATCGTAGGGAAAATATTCATCCTAATTTGTTCAACTCGTGTTTCAGAGCAGAAAGAATGAAATAGTTACTCTTCCTTTTGTGAAGACCCACTCTGATACATTGCATCTGAGCAAATGCTCGAAACCAACTTGCAGATCCTTGTGAGCATAAATTTAATTGATAATGACAATAAATATTTAACTGTGTAATTCCACTGAGTTATAATACAGCAGATGACTTAACAACTCATTGATAGGGCAGAAAAGTTCATTTACCATTTACTGCAGAAAATGTAGCATCTCTCCATAGTTACAGTGTTTCTTACTGTAGTCACCTTGAAATCAGATTGATTTTTCCGAGTTGTACAGTTAAAATGAACGATACAATAAATGTAAGTATTAAGTATCTAACTGGAGAGTTAGAGCCACTTTCTATTTAATGTTTTATGATCTATATATGTTACATTATCAGGGCATGCCAGTAGTAGTTTGAGGAGGTACGCTTGCTGTGCCAGCTCTGCCTCTGTTGGGTCAGAGCCACGGTAGGATGGCCCTGGGAGAGCGAACTGCTTTCATGTGGCCTTAGGAGAGCTAATTCCTGATATGTGGTTTCATGGCTTTTGCCTGGCTCAGATAAAGCTCAAATCTGCCTGAAATGTGCCATGGTGACACACCCTACGCCTTCCTCTTCACACCGTAGACCTAACTCCTGTGGGACAGTCATTATACCTTATTAAAAGAACTTGCTAAAAAACTGAAGCCACATCCTTGCAACAGGAGGAACGATGAGGAAAATGACAATGTGGAAATCCGGACACCTTCAAAGCAGTGTTATGCAGTCACATGTGATATACCTGACCAATGTTCCTTATAAATAGTAAACACGGTCTCAGCAAACGGACATCTGCGTTCATGAAAAAGCTACTTTCCTGCCTATATGCAATCTGCCTCTTACTTTCTTACCCTAACTTTGAAGTAGCTTTTTGTCTTCTGTGACAGAGCTACCGCAGTTTGCACATTCATCCTTGTGGCACAAGGCACTCTCGCTTGTAGTAGCCTTCTTCAAGTTCTGGGTATGACCAACAGCAAAAACCTCAGCTTCAGTTTCTCATCAGCCAAAACCAATCTCATTCAAAAATGGCCTTTAAATTTGCTGGCTTATTCTGTGAAGCAATCTGGCTGGCTGGCAGTGCAGGTGTTCAAGCGTAAGGGCTTCCTGTGGTTTAAGATTTGACAGACTCCAGTTGGTGCCCCTAGTTATTTGACAGTGATGTGGCAACACTAAGTGGTTGCTGATGAACAGGTTTGCAGTGATCATGCCTCTGTTTTCTGTTTTTGTTTTTTGTTTTTATCTTTTCCTCAGGGGAAATCGCTCACATCAAAGAGGTTAACCAGTCTAGTGCAGTCCTACTAAAAGGATCACCTTGTAGCATGGAAGCAGACTCAAATCATTATACATACTTTGTAGCTCACTGATTGCCTGACTCAGAGGACAGTAGAACAAGATGTTGCATGAGCAAGGACCTGACTTGTTTTCTTTTGTGTATACTAAGGCATTACAGACTCCGAGGGACTCTCTAGCCTTTCGATGCCTCCATTTCGAAAACTGTCTGCTCACTTCCTCCTTCATATCAAGCTGGATCTGTGTCTTTTTATTTTCTGCAAGCTCAAGTACAGTGAAAAAAAAGCTTCTGCTAGGCACAGTTTATTAAAAAAATACGTCAATCAAAACCTGGAAGAAATGTAAAAAATGCATATATTAATAAATATACATATGGCATCACATTTATTGCACAATAAATTAGCACAGAAGGTTTCATTTCACTGATGTATTCACATTGAGAAAGAAAGCCTGTGTCTTTGTCTGTTGTCTGTATATTCTCTGTTAATGTTTCTTGCATTTATTTTTATACCATATTTAAAAAAGAACACCTTTTACTCCAGATGTATTAAAGTTGATCCTTTCTCTGTAAATTTGTGTATGTTTATATTGTTGTTTTATCTTTCATTAAAAGATGCAGAATCTCTTTCCTTTGGGAAGTTTGAGATTTTAATATTGAATCTGAAGATTAGTCAAAAGCAAAATCATCCCCAAAAGTTACACACCTTGTGCTTTCTAAAAAGTGACATGAAATGGCATTTTCTTTCTCTCAGTGACACCTAATCAAGCACACTTTATTGAGAATCAGTTACTTTTTATTTTCTTTTTATCAAGCTAGCAGCAGAGAGACCTTTCCAGCTTGCTCATCATCACATAAGCAAACCTTTCTTTAAGCTAGACCCGTTCTGTAGTAGTGCAGCCTGCGCAGCCTTTCAGTCGCTTCCCAAGACCGGATCGACTGAACTGCATTTCCTTAGGAACGGACATGAACAAAGCTGGCTGAGAACACCAGTCTATACTTGCTAAATAGGAAGGACAGTGTTTCTTTCTCCTTGCTGTCGCTTGTGATACAATGCAGCATTTTAAGCTGAAAAGGTAGTGGTTTGGGAGTGCGAAGTTTACTGTCTGTAGAGCAAACCTTGGGTAGTAATGCGGGAGGCTGACATTTTGATTCAAGGGCTCTCTCCAGGTGCACTGTTGTATGTCTTCTGCTGAGGTTGCTCACACAGAGACCTATTGACAGGTTTATGAGAGCATGTAGACGCTGCCCGTGGGACAGCAGATATGGAGCTTCTGAAGCTAAACTGAGCTGGAACCAGAAATCTCTCCTTGGCCTAAGAAACAGCACTTTTGACTGGTAGAGGTGACGTAAAGGGTAGTAGGCAGAATCTCTGAGTAGAAAAGCGACAGTGGGAACTAAGTCAAATGACAAAATGCTGATACCTCCAGGGAATCGTAGGGTGCGTAGGACAAGAAGCCTTTTTAGCACTGCACAGGATAGACTCAGGACAGCCAACTCTAGTACCATCTGTCATACTGACTTTGGGTTGATATTGAGAAACAGGAATCTTGTGTCAAAGGGACTACCAAACCTAAAAAATGCACGTGCACACCCCCCTCCCCCAAAGTGGGACAGCCATAGCCACAATCAGGCAATACATTTGAATACGTGAATGCAAGAGTCATCTCCTTTAACCCAGCACGGCCTCCAGAGTTGTTGCAGCTAGGGACAGGGCAGCTGCGCAGAGCAGCCGTGGGCAGGAGGGAGCTGAGCTGCCTTCTGCAGGCAGCGCTCACTTCCCCACTGCCTCCCTCGGTAGCCTGGTGCAGCCGTAGCCCTGACTGCATCATCTCTAAGGAGACAGGCTGAACGAACCCAGGGCGAAACGCATTATCATTCACCATGAATGGCTGTTCCCCAGGTTTTGGTCAGTGGAGGTTTCTGGAGGTTTTGGATTTTTGTTTGTTCTTTGTTTTCACCTGCCACTGCGTTTCTGGTTTCTAGCTAGGATGATAATCACTGATTCAAAGTGCCTCTATTTTGGTTAGCACGATTCTACTAAGCTTTTATCAGAAAACACTGGAAATGCCCCATGAGAGCTTGTTTTTATCAAGAGCTCCATCTAGGTCAACTCAAAATATCCAGAGTCTAGGGACGCCAGATGAATTTTAATAAATAGTCACATTGAACCCCAGATCTCAGGCTCTGAGATTTAATTTTCCTTTACCACAGAAATGCGAGCTCTGAGGCATGAATTTGGGGCCAGGCAATCCACAGAAATTTGAGCTCTGTTTCACTTCTCAGTGCCAAACAGAGATATTTATTTCCAAACTCCTGCTGCCACCAATTGCATCAGCTGGTATATTGCCTGCTTTGCCTTAGGAGTTAACTAATTAGTGCCTGCTTTGAATCATCATTCCCCCCAAATAACTAATGTTTCAAATTCATGCATTAGGTATTTCATACAACCTTACCCTAAGAATTTTTTTTTTTCCCAAATCACTTTGCAACACCAACTAGACAATAAAAAGATGTGGCACATTTGTATTCCTGAACCCATTTTTGTACTTATTCTAGTTCTTTCCTTTCAATAAATATGAAGTTTCTATTGAACAGCTGTCTTTCCCTGTATTTGCACAGGATTTAACACAATGTCTATAAAGGAAAAACACGCATTACTAATAAGGATTTCAAAGTAGCCAGGGAGCTTTGTTAAGGTTTCATCTGAGTTTAGTTTCAAGCGATGCAATCCCACTGTTACACATGAGTGAATTTAGCCCAAACAAAATCTATCCTAGAACCAGTTGATTTTTAAAGGGTTTGTCTGCAATCTTTTTATATTTCATCTGATCTCTGTGATCTGCCAGTGATACAGTACTGGGACTGGAAACGCCCAGTAGGTACAAACTTCCTTGTACTTCCCCACAGAGAAAAGCTAAATGTTTGTTTCCAAATTTATATGAAGATCTGCAATAGAGAATTAAGATTAACTCAGATTAAGGCATGTTTGTACAACAACCAAACAGCTGAAGTATGACTTTAGTTACACAACGATATACCTGTTAGGAATTTCAGTGAGGCCACGAGTCTGCTGAGGGGACCGAGCGAGAAACCCGATCTGAAGGGACTGCATTTCTTGTCTCCTGGGGAAGAGCCATCAATCAGTGCCTCCTGGCTCTGCCCAGGAAGCTGAAAACACCTCTCTTGGGGGATATGAATTGTAAAATTCGTTAAAATAACCACTGGGAGCTCGGAACTGCCATCTGAGAGTTGGGGTTCATTGGACAGTCTCTTTCCTCGTGCATCCTTGTACCTAAAACAGCTTTTGAGCCTACAGAGGAAAGAAGTGCTTGCTGGTGCTGCTGCACCCTTGAGATGGTTTTCTGCTCCCAGATGAGCCTGAGAAGGAAAATGGCCGATGGGAGAGACAGGAGCTTCCCTGGCACCTACCTGACAACACCAAAAGATTCCCCTGTTCTTCTGTAAGGTGCAATTAAAAACTCTGCTTCAACCCTACAAAACTGTCTTAGAGGGAAGAAAAAGGCCTTAAACAGTGACAAGAGAAATTGCAGAATGCTGAGCTGAAACAGTAGTGGAGGCTGGCCAAAAATTAATGAGCTGGAGGTGAATACAGGAGTAAGAAATGGGATTTAATTGTGGTGACCAGAACAGAACTGACAAGGGAGGAGAACTGGGGAACAGAGTAATTAAGAGCAGGAGAAGCTGAATGCAGCTGGTGGGTTGCCAGCCTGTTGGCCACGGCCATGCGGAGTTGGAATCAAAACCCCCAAAATCAGGCAAGATCAACTGTGGCTGGCCCTTTAAAATGCAACAATGCCATTTTTTCAGCTCGAAAGCAATTAATATCAAATATCTAGAATCTTTTATTTTTTTCCAAAGTGCCCCCTAATATTGTTTGAAATCATGAGATGTAAAACCGGTTCTAGAAAATGAGACCTATAGGAATGCATTCAGGATGTTTATTGCGGGGTGGGGGGGAAGCGACAAAGCAGACATCTAAAGTGCAGGAAGGCGGTTTTCTTTAAGTAACTGGAATGGAGTGTTGGGAATGACCAGGGATTTATTTGTGGCTCTTCCAAATATTTATGCCAAATGATTTAACAGCAGTTTGATTTTAGATTTTAAAATTACCATATTTTTAATGCCTCTTCTAGGTAGAGATGTTGTACATATAAGTAACCATGGGTTTATTAACTTAGGTACATAAAACACAGGAATTTTTCTAAAAGAAAGTTAATAGCCATAGGGACCTGTATAAAACAAGGTTTTAATCCCAAGATGTTCAAGGGGAATTATCAACAATTTCTTTGAACACGTTCTGTGTCCACAATTCATTTAGGCAAGTTACTAAGTGGTTGTGAATCATACCAATCTGCCTTTTGATCTGACTGTGCTGAACAGATGAATGCTTTCCTCCCCTGTGAGCTGAAGACGGGCTGAAGTCCCAGTGCCAGAGAGGCGGAGGGGAGAGAGGATGGTCTCTCTGAGGCCGGGCTCCCCCTCCTCGTGCTGCTCCGGACTGTGGAGTCCTCAAGTGACATGTGTGCAAATAAATGGGTTTTGTTCATACAGACATCGGCTTGAGGGCTGCAGAGTCTCTGCAGACAGTCATTGTCTCTGCCACTACGAAGTATTTTTCCTGATACCTAAACTAAATCTTCTTTGCTTCAATTTATTGGTTTATTTTTCACCAGGCTGCTACAATCACTGCAATAAAGTGTTCCCTGACTTTTTGCTCAAATACGTAAATGGCCATTGTAACGTTACAGCCTCCTTTGGTTTTCTCATGGGAGTTTTCTGAAGTGTCGAGTGACTTCATTGTTCTCCTCTGGGCTGAGGGGTGTTACAGCTTTTTTTTGGAGGACAGTGCCCAGAGCAGGCTGCGGGCTCCCACCCAGCTTTACAGGAGGATTTACAGTAAAACATAGATGCTTGTTCCCCTTCGTGTGTAGCTGACTCTTCTTGGTCCAGTGAGGCATCTTCAGTTGTCCATTGAGGAGCATCCTCATTTTTCAGACCATCTTTCTCTTTTCCCAAGGTCACTTTTCTTTTTTTGATTCCTGTGAAACACTTGTAGTCCTTTTACCTGTGGGTATCTTTATGTGTGGGTGAGCGTGAGAAATCTGCTGGCCTGATTCTTTAACACAAACGTGTGAATGAGACTGAGTGCCATCATCGCTATTGCCATAAGGGATCTGTATGTGTAAATAGTTAAGAGAAGCTGCCGTGGCAGTAAACTCTGAGAACCTGCTCAAATGCTAGATGATAGTTCTTATTTACAAGTGTAGACATGGACAGCAAATATCAAACAATATTAAGACTCAATTATAAATGCTACCTGGTTAGTGGCATTTGCACAATTTTTATTGTACTTTTTCTTTGCTCCCAAAATATATTCTGCTGCATTCACCTTCATTGGCTCTTTTTTTCATTTGACTAGATTTTGAAATCCCTCATTAGATTCATCACAGATGTCAGCTTTCAAAAGACATGCTATTTATCATCTTTTCTTTTAACCTTGTGGTGTTTCTTCTGCATGTGTATTACATAAATGAGGCATTTCATTATTCATGTAACTTTTGTATCCACCTCTTTATTCCTGTCCCCCTTTACTTTTTAGATGTGTGGCAATGGCATATTTAACGCAACTTTTCTACCTTTTTGCTGAGAGGAATGTGTAACCTGAAATCTATGACCTTTTTTGAGTTCACCCCTTCTGATGCACAGTTCTTTATATGGCTCATCTTTTCTTTTAGACTCTCTTTCTTCTCTCCCCCTCCCCCTCACTAATGTCTTTTTTAGGATTCTCCATCTTTTATGGTTTTTTCCTTTGTTCCTCTGATCCTCGTTCCATTGGTCCCTCCTGCGTGTTCCTACGGTGCCCTCTAATGCTCTTTACACTTGTCTCTTCTGTTTTATCTTTCTTGGAACTGAAAGAAATTACAAGAAAATAAAGAGGAAGCACTAAAGGAAAGGCAGGCCAGCGCTAGGGCCGGGGCCGATGCAGATGCAGAACGTGCCTCTGACTGCGGCCTGATCTCAGGGCCCCTCCTGCCCCCGGGTTCCTGCCTTTCCCCTTCCCCGCCCTGCTCCCACCAGCTCTCCCCACCCTGCTGCCCCAAACTCCCCTCTCGCAGATGTTGGTGGGGATTCAGACGTAACCACACAAAAGCATTTTTAAACACCTAAGGGGCTTCCCTGAGCTCCGCTGTGCATCAGCCTCTCTCTTCGTAAAGTCTTTGACAGGCAGCGGGGTTAAGGTACCGTTCAAGAGCTAGTCTGGCTTGCCCTGCTGTGGCAGCAGCCCACGAGCGGCTGTTGGTAATGTTACCGCCTTTGCTTAAACTGTTCTCCAAGTCTCTCCGGAAAGCCAGGCTCCCGCACCTCACCCGGGCCCCCCTGGCCTGTCTGGGGGTTTGCGCGGGAGCATGAGCCTGCCAGAATAGAAATGGAGACCTGGAGCATCTGACCTTTCCGTTCCTCTCTTCCCTCCCAATGAACTTAGCCCCACTGCCCAAGCTAATGCTGGCGAACAGCATGCAAATGCCGTATGCGGCCAGGGCAGGCTTACGGGGGCCAGGCAGGCCACCGGCAGGGGTGGCGAGAGGCGGCTGAGGCGCTTCTCCAGGCTGATGGAGAAGGGACCTGGGCGGTGTCCTGGGGAGGAGGGTGCCTGTGCAGGGGTGCCGTTACCGGTCAGGGCCATCCTTCCTCGCCTGGCGGGGAGGGGTCGCTGGGGACCTCAGGAGCTGGGAGGGAGGTGAGTTATTTGCTGGCTTAGGCGTGTGGAACGGGGACAAGCAAAAGGAAGCCTGGCTGTGTGACTCTCGTGGTGCCCGGGGCTGGGGGAGAGAAGAGGGTGGGTACTCATCTCATTCACTCCAGGCATTGCAATTCAAAATAAATCGGGAGACTGAGTTTCTTTCATGGTAACAGCGAGGTGAGGGGGTCCACAGGTGATGATGCAGAGCGTCTTTGCCTCTTATCAAAGTGTCTGTGTGTCTGTGCAAGGCAGGCAGGTAGATTAAAGCCCAAGGCTGGGAAATATTTCTAAGTCCTGGTCCCTACTGGTCTTGGAGGTAGCTCCAGTGGAGCCAGTGAAGGGGCCTAATGTTGTACCTAAATTACAGATAAAGGGTTTTTTTGGAGAGGGGGCATAAATGTGGAATTCCGTCAATGGCTGGACTTTATTTCAAATGTTCTAGTGTTTTAAATGGAGGAACTAGCAGTAACGTAAACTCCTGAAGATACAGTGCAGACAATTAGAGAGGTAATGCTCAATGAGGGAACTGTTTTCTATAAAGTTGGTTATAGGGACCTGTTAAGTTTGTAATTCCTAAGGCACTTTGGTTTGCTCTGTTTCTCCTTCCTCCACCCCACCTGAAGTACTTCAGCAACCTTGCTGGGTCCCTGACTAGCAAGGCCTTGTCTAATCTCTCTTCTCTTTCTTTCCTTCTGAATTGTTTTCCTCATCCTTTTCTGTCACTATTGGAAACCCCAGGCCTGAGGGAGTAACTGCAGGTGCTCTCCCACTCATCAGACTTTCATTTTGTTCTAAAGGGCTTCTTCCCAGTGCAATTCCTGTCATACAGACCCATATCATCTACTTTTTCTGTATACTTGTGTATCATCAACATTCAGATATTTCATTGGAAAAAAAAAAAACAACACCAAAATCAAAACCTCAAAAAAAACCCCAACCAAAAACAAAAACAAAAAAGCCTGCATAGAATATCTGAATTGTAGATATTTATTCTGCTGTTGATCGGAGCTGGGTGCAACAACAGACAAACAAATTGACCTCTACTCTCTGCTCGAACCCCATTGCCGTGTTAAAACTGCACTTTGGGATTCCCATCTGCAAGGAGCGCTGAGCATCTGCTGGCCTTTCAGGGCCTCTAGTTGCATCTCTCACAGTTTCTTCCTGCTCCAAACTCCCAGTGTACTTCCATGGAAATCAGAGATGTGAAACCTGGAAGGCTGACTTCAAAGCATAGCTACCCTTTGCTCACCAGGCATAATTTTGCTTGCTAGCTGGATGCCAGCCGTGGTACCTTTTTGGTACAGCAGGGTGGGGCTGGGGCTTTTGCTGAAAGATGGTTTGGACTCCTCCTGCCACTCCTCCCCACCTCCCCAGACCACACCATGTGCTGGGAATGCACCTTTGCCTCTAGAAAGCTTTTGAAGGCAACCTCTTTCCACCAACAGCATGGACTAGGGAGAGTGGCTGTGATCACTTTGTGTCTTTTAAAGAGAAAGAAAAAACCTTAAATGAGAAAGAAAAAACAAGAAAAAAAGGGGTTAGAGGCCAGAAGACCTCAAGGAGTAAGACAGAGAGAGGAAGGTGTGATAAAAATAAAAAAGAACATAAAAATAACATCTGGGATAGTGACTCCAAGGCCCACCACCGGCCTCTCATTACGGCTGTCACTTAGTTGCTGTACCCTGAGAGCAGTCACGGATGGCTGCCAACCTCCTGCTCAGTGTGTTTAATGCTGTGACCAGCGAAGCATCAAGAGTAAGCGGAAGAGGAGCGAGAGACTCCAGGACACACGTGTGTTTGGTGGCACTGCCTGACCTGGGGGTCAGTACTGGGGAATAAAAGGCTGAGCATTGGGAAGACAGGAGGACGTTGATCTACAAAGCCTTCAAACCATCTAGAGCCCACTGCTTTTACTTTTCATCTAAATAAAGATTTTGAATGTGCTGCCCCAATTGCATTGCATAAAAGAAAAAAAAAAAAAGAAAAGAAAGATGAGAAAGATGAGAAAGAAGAAAAAGAAGAAAAAGCCTTTCCATGCCCAACATGGTGAAGAAGTCTAAAGTTGCCTGTAGAAACTGCATCCTTTTCCAGTTTCTGAAAGCTCCCATACTGGGACGGAGCTCATTACTGCACATCACTGAGTCCTCAGAGTCTTGTGCATCCAGCAGCAGCAGCAGCTGCCTACTCCTTCTCGCTCTGCCAGAGCAAAGCTGTCTGCAGCAGTCAGCACCAGTCCTTCACGTAACGCAGAAACGGCTTCTTGTAACAGCTCACTCTCTCCTGGATGGTTTTACGTTCTGTTTTATTGGTACTGACACGATAGCACCAGCGTGGCCAGTGTATCAGTGCTGATCTGGTGAAATTTTAATTCTGCTCCAGAAAAATGTGCAATCTGAATGGTACTACTTACTTTGGCTTGTGTAATGCTGAATATGGAAAATATTAAGTATAGAAATTTATTGGGTGGGATATTTTTGGTGTTCATCATAGCCCATTATTTGAGAAATCTAAATAGAGCATAAAACCAGAAACAAAGGAAGTCAAGACAGTTTTCTTTACAGAGAACCAAACTTGTTTGGTGTTATCAAAACTCTGTGCTTCCCCATCCTCCCTTTTCTCCCC
>KL272552.1:6596-18504 GCA_000699545.1 Podiceps cristatus
GGTAACTTCCTGGTTTCCAGCTGGCAGCCATTGCCCCTTGTCCTGTCCCATCCCCACAGTGAAAAGGGGCTGGCTGATTCCCCCTGCATCCCCCACTTCAGATAATTATAAACTTTAATTAGGTCCCCCCTTAGTCTTCTCTTCTCAAGGCTGAACGGTCCCAACTTACTCAGCCTTTTGAATTTATATTCAAGAATTCATAAAATAAGCAGATAAAAATATAATAAAGACTGCTCAAACCTTCAGCACCCAGAGCGCTCAAGGGACACGTCTGTCGGCGGGACCTCCCGTCTCGCTCGCCTCCGCTTTGCTCGTGTCTCCAGCCACCGAGTAACAGTAATTTACAAAGTAAAGGCTTGATGCAACGGGTATTTTGCCACCCAATGGATAGATAAAAGCTTCAGCGCACGCCGCTTTAGATCAATAAAGGTTTTGCCAGAGGCAGGGAGCATTTTAAAAGGTTCCAACTCTGGAAGCTGGTTTGAGCGTTGCTGCTGACTTCAGTGACAGCAAAAATGAGACTTGCGTGGTAGGTAACGACTCCTTTCACCCTTTTCCTGCCGGACATCAGGTATTTGCTCACAAGCTGGTTTCAGACAGTCCTGGCCAGACCTGCTGTCTTATTTATTTGTCTATTTAAAGTCTGCACAGAATCATTTTCCCCCTCAACCTAAGAAGCCACTAACAGAACGTGGGAGATAAATATCCTGTGGCAGCAGGCCAGCACGAGATACGGTGGAAACAGGGTCAGTGTGTTGGAAATGGATAATAAATAACATCTAATGTAATATTAGTTAACTCAAAAGTCTTCTCTCAAATATAAGGACTCGGGTTATGCGACAGTCCTTAAAATAGTACAAGAAACGTAGTGCTATTAGCTGTTACCATGCAGTAACACCATATACTTGCTGAAAGGTAATATTGATCAACAGAGATATTAAACAGGTTTTTGGCAGCTGTTTGCCAGCTCCTTGGAAATTAATATAGGAGCCAATTACCAACGGACAAATGCCCCTTCTACAGGACCACCAGCTCACTGCTGGCACAGGCCCGCCTGCCGCCAGAAGGGTTTCGGAAGAGGAAAATATAGGCAGAAATGGATGGATTTAAATATCATCACTATACAGATGGAAATGGATGGGTTAAAATATCATTACTATGGCCTCAGAAATTAATTGTTCAATCAAGTTGAAAGGGTTATGTCAGAAAGCAAACCAGTCTGGGTCAAGAACAGGGTAAACCAGCCTACCCGGAGCATCGGTTAGTTACCCCTTATGGTCCTCCAGTTCTTGGCACCAGTCACGGGGAAAAGCAAGTTATTTGCCTCCCAGTATAAGATGGGGACCCTGTCTGAAATGCAAAAAAAATCTGCAGAACCCGAGTGTGGGTGAGGCAGCGATGCTGGAAGGATCCCTCTTGCGAGGAGAGCCCGGTATTGCACGGAGACTTACATAAGTGCACGGGAGCTGCACACAAGGGCAAAGAAGCCACGGTCCTGGCTTCACCCGCATCGGGTTGTGCAAGGAGCTACCTGCTCAGACACCGTTTCCTCATACTGGGCAGGAACTCAACGCCTTGGATTTCAAAAAAGAAATCATTGCACTTCTCACCGCTCTGGTGCACAAAGGCAGCGAAGGCAGAAACCCGGTGCCAAGGACACAACATGTGAGAAAGACCTTGGGGTGACCTTGGGGTGATTTATCTTAAACAATCTCTTCACTCGTGTGTGCAAGCCAGGCACTGTATAGGATATAACGTAGCTGGGGCCGGCACGCTGCAGTCCAGGCAGCATGCGGCTGCTGGTCTCCCAGTCCGACCAGCTCCATGGACGACGGGAGGAAAGGGTCTATCAGCATCCCTGATCCTAAGCTGAGCTCGTCTACTGTTTTCTTCCTCAAACATGAACCGTAAGCTCAGCTTAAGGCTGGCTCATCCTTGCTTTGCTGATAGAAATTGCTCATTTACCGAGTTAATCAATAAACCAAACTTCCAAAGCATTCCCACGCAAACGGATAAGAACCCTGGGCTGCTCGTTTTGCTAATCACGGAATAATCACCATAGGTTTGTTATCAAGGAACTAGTGGGGCGTGGTGATAGGGCCTGTTTAATGGAGATGTGTGAATAAAATCTACATCAGGTTTTTCAGTACAGTGCACACTCAGACGTCCCTGAAACATTTGGGTTCAATGTTTGCTGCATCTTCACGCCACGGCATTTATATTTGTGACTGGAAATCTCTGCCTTCCGCCTTTTCCCTGTAATTCTGGGTGGCATTTTGCCCACTTCATCCAATAAATGCATAAATCCCCACCCCAGGCAGGGACTGAGGACTGAAGGAAAGGAATGACTTTGGCTTACCAGGAGCTCATCTTTCCGTTTTGCATCCACTTCACGGAAGTATCATGAGGGTGTCAAGTGCTTCACATCCAATCTCGCCAACCCTGGGAAGCAGCCGCTTCCTCTCCAAATTTACCCACTGCTCCTTGGTAAACACAGAAAGCATGTGTTAGGAGGAGATAACCCAAAGGCTGAGGTATTTCATAACGTAAAAGGTGAAGGAAAAGCAGCTCTCTGCGATGGCATCGCTTCAGCCCAAGGCACGTTATAGCATGGCATCCTGTGAGATTTAACAAATGCAACGCTGGCAAAAGTTGCTGGCTAACAAACTGAGCACAGAGTTCTACAGCATCAGAAGAATCATGCTAGTGAGATTTTTAAGGAGCATCGTGAATTAGCAGAAATATTACAATTCCATTTCTGAGATGCAGCTTGTAGAGAAAAAGCACACACACTCAAAACACTGGCACAGAAAAGCAAAAGGAGACATGCCAGAAAGCGCAGGAAGCTTTCCAGGGAAGTGTTATTTCTTTGAACAATACGATTTTTTCTATAATCTCAGGTCGAAGAGTCAGCAAGTCCAATGTAACGTGTTTGTACCAACAAGCCTAAAAGCGACCAGGATTATACGATACCTATTTAAATCCGGGTTTAGGATAAAGTATCCCTTCCCCAGTCGAGGACAGATGAGATGGATGGCGGCAGCTCTAGTTTAGGCTTAAACTTTCAGGATATGTGCCACAGCAGCTGCAATAACGGCCTGAGGAAGAAAAGGAATGGTCCGGTGATGCTTAAAATAGAATTCGGGAAGCCTAAGTTCGAAGGCTTGCTATGCCACGGATAGGTTCCTGCGAGACGTCCGCTACGCCTGTAAAATGATGAGGAATTGAAAATTCTGTCTGGATCTGAAGCCGAAATATAACAAAACCCGTAAAGCACTCACATCCCGTGATTGTATAGATACAGAGAGGCTCAAAGGGACTCGCTGCTCAGGCGATTATCGCTGGCCTAATGCTGATCCTCCGCAGGTGGCGGAAGAGCAGGGCAATGAGGTTGCTGGAGGAGCGCTTTACCCGCTTTCTGAAAGCAAATCACGCACATTTGGTTGTGATAAACCAGGCTCTAGTCTCCCAAGTGTGCGAACAAGGCAGCTTGTGCTGCATTTGGACGCTGCCTGCCATTTCTTGGCTTCCAAGCACCGATTCTGTGTTTCCTGGTACCACCGTGTGGTGAAGGGAAGGAACAGGCCGTTAATCAAAGCGGAGTTAATGAGATAAACGCACTACACAAATCCCCGAGTCCACTGGGCTGTGGCAAGGAGGTAAGGTGAGGCTGCCAAATCCAGCCTTCCCCTGCCAGCACGCCTCAGATCCCGCTTAGTTTTGAAACCACGCAAGAGAAATTATTTCAGTAGCGACGGCATTTTCCTTTCTTGATTCCTGCAGGGCTTGCCAACGAGGAAGCTAATTTGGTCAAGTCTGGCAGGCAAACCCGGGCACCTCAAACCGGGCTGCTGTCCCACGAAACCTACTCACCAAACACCCACAGCATAGTAACAATCTCTGGTATTATCCCCAGTAAGAAGGAAATTACAAGAAGAACTAATTGAATTGCCTAAGTTTACAATCAGGCTAGAATAAGAACCCCTAATATACCTACTTTCAGTTCTTGCATTTAGATAACACTTATTTCCATCAACAGGAAGCACTGAGATACCACTTTATTAAAATAAAGGCACACAAAATCTCCTGTCTGGGCAATGCTAAAACAGTAATCTAGTGTAACGAGATTAATAGTAATCTAACAGTCAACTCCTCTCCCGCTTCGTGATCGCCCTATTACATGGCAACAGCAACCAAGAAGCTTGAGAGCAGGGGAGAGCTGCTGCCCGGAAGGAAATTTGTTAAGAACCCAAAAGGAAACTCAGTGGGATAATTAAGATAAAATGAAATCCGCCATCAAATCTGTTTAGAAGAGGAAACCTAGAAAGTTTGAGGTTTAAGTATCAGGTAGCAAAATGCAAAGTCTCCCGGCGCCTGCGGGTGCTTTGGAAAGTGAAGCGATGAGGGGGCACCTGCAGCCACCGCGGGACCATCCCTTCTAGGTTTGCTTAGTGCTTTCTCCAGGCTGGTTTTATGCACTTATGTTCTCGTTTGGAAGTTTTAATAGATCTAAAAAATAGATTGAGGAAGTTTTTCCTCGTGTTTTCTGTCACGCCATAAATTTTCTGGCACCTTAAAAATTCCCTTTGCAAGGAGATGGTTAAAAACCAAAAGGATTGTCAAAAATAGTTAAAAAAGCTCCAGCCAGTCTTTCACATCAGAAATCTTCCTAACCTCAACTTACTAAAGCTCTTTATTAGTCAGCATCTCCTCCTCGTTAGCCTCAAACTTTACTCAGAACCAGCTCCTCCTCATCCCTTACAAAGGAGGATGGGCTCACGCTGTAAATTGGGAGTTTAACTATAGCTCCATTTCATCTCTACGAATGGCAGGATAAGGACCCATTTCTCAGAAATTATAGGCAGCAATATTAGTCCCTGGGTATGGTATTCCCGTACCTGGGATGATTTAGGGACAATGAAACCCCCGTGCCATCAAGCTAGGCGATTCTTCTGACACAAACGATCCCAGACTCAACGTTTGCTGCGTGCACTCACCGAAATTTAATCCGTTTTCCTTCCTTGTTCCTTTTCATGCCCACCCGTGGCAAGGCTGGGCGGAGGGGAGGACTATACTCTCGCTTTTTCCAAATATAACGGAGCTCTGTGAACGCAAGCTGAAAGCTGCGGCAGGAGGAAATCATCCCGGCGCTCAAAACTGCTAATCCAAGGGCATTGCACTGGGAGGAGCTGGGACAGGAGCTTCTCGTTCTCGGGGCGTGCTCCCAACACCACCTAGTTCACTTGTTCTCATGGGGATTTTAGCACAATCCACTTTCCCTTGAAAGTAAAAACACGGTTGGGGTAAAGGTGGTTCTGTAGGATCCGGTAAAGTGACCCACTGGCCTGCAACTAACTCACGTTCACTTCTACTCGGCTTTAATCGTCACATATTGCTTTGGGGTGTTCGGATACTTTGCTCTATCGTTTCTCAGTAATCGAAACGTTCTTAAGACCCCAGCAAAAAACTGAAGTATTAGGAAAAACGAAAAATATCCACAGGCTCCGCTGGAAGCCTGCCGAAGGGTTCAGCACCGTAAAGAATCGGCCATTCTTTGCAGTCTTACCTGTTAAGAGGCAAATCAATGAGAGCAGCCGTTTGGGTTTATTTTCAGGAGAATATGTGCTGAAATTAATAAACTGCGAAACGATTTGGCGGTATAGCCACTAACTTTACGCGGATTTAAACCGTACTGGCGCACAACTGCTTCTTCGGGGCCTGATAAGGAACACTGAACCTACTCCTTTGCCTTTCCATTGTCAGCGGTGACTTTCTGGATCCGGGATGCGGCCGCTCCGCTTTGCATACACGCAGCTGCAACTCCCAGCAACAGCCTCCCCCGGCGTATCGCGTCAGGCTTCAGATTCACCCAGTCTCTTGCGCAAGTCAAGTTTTCCTGTAAGAGGACAGATAAAATGAAGGTGGGAAAGGTATCAGACAGCAGAACAGGAAAAATTACCATGTAAATTGACAGTGAATGTTCAAAACTGGGGTAATTAGAAGAAAGACAAAAAGCTTTCGTGTCTTATTCTCAGCGCAGGACACATCCCGCGTACCCAGTGCTGCCTGTCAGCCTCGCACAGCTTTCACAGCAACCGCCTAGAACGAAGCGATGCGGCAGTTCGAAGGTTACCAGGATCCCAGCTTCCTTACCCTTCCAAAATGTCATTGCTGGTCCTCAGGAGATCAACGTTTGAGAAGAACTGGAGAACAGCGGACAAAAAACGGAGGATGACGTCTTCCACGGCGGAGGCAAGTTCCTGGACAGCATAATTGAGCAAAGCCCGGGAAGGCAAGCGAGCTCCGACAGCAGTTTGCCTCTACACCCAGGACTTGTATTTTGACCTAAAGTTAGTGCAATCCACGGTCTTTCCTAATCACCAGCTGCAAGTGGCGTGTTCCTGGGAGGTTTTTGATAACGTTCAAATCCTCAGCTTGATTTAAAATAGGATGCTCTCTGTCTTTTAAGTTGGAAAATAATTGGACACTGCTGCATAGCACTGGTACCCTTCAGCAAAAAAGGGTTTTGGTGTAAGCTTTGTTTCCATCAGACACTGCTGGCCTCGTTTTTGTAAGCTCAAACAAATAGGACAAAACACATGCTAATGCAACGACCAGCCAGCTTTTTAAACGCACCCGGCAGCGTAAATCACGTCCCCAGCAGATACACAGAGACAATTTTCCGCGTAAAACGATTACGGTTTAACAGAAAAACTTACTTTTAGCTGAAGGCGTTCTGGCAGCTGGAGATGCAGATTTGTGGCTACTCTAACCACTACATACGCATGGATTGAGGCACAGGGCTGCCTGTTCTTTAGCTTTTAATTTACAGAACTAATTAGTTGGATTTACTGTCTTTAGCACCCCTCCCCTCTATTTGCCTAAGGAGAAATAGATGAGCCCTGCACGTCAAGTCAAGCCCGACAGGCCAATAACTCCAGCACAAAGGCACAACCAGCGGGAAACACCCGAGATGCAGCAAGAGCTTCAAATCTTGCAGCACCGAGCGTGTGTCACTCGGCGTAAAGAAGAGAGAGGCAGAAGCCTCACCTCATCATCCAGGGGGGGTAAAACCTCTCCAGCAACTTCTGGGTGTACGGAGGGGAGGAGACGCTCTGATCAGCAAGTAGATTCCAGACCAGGATAAAGGAAAATACAGTTCTGTAGCAAAACCGAAAGCGTCACTAACTTTCCAAAGCGTCGTAGGGGATCAGCGTGAAGCAACGTCTGTGGCGAAGACGTGAAGGCAGCCCCTGCGGTCCCTCCGAGCGGGAACGAGGTTTGGGAGGTCGCTGGTTAGCAGTAAGATTGCACGGCCGAGTAACTACAGAGAAACTTAGGTGGTGGTTACCACGTAAAATAACCATTTTTCTGCTCGGCTGGAGAAAACGTCTCGTACAGTAACGCAGAGGGCAGCACCACACAGTTTAGACTTCTAGGTATTGAAAAGATTAAGTAATTACTTAAGCAGTTAGTTCTTAAAAAAAAAAGAAACTTTGCAATTACACTTTATTAGCAGTACTTTATTTAATGACTAGGGAGACCTTCCAACCACAAAGACGATCCCAGGGACCACCAGAGCATTCCGCTGGCAAGCCGGCCGGCGGCAACCTCTTCAAAACCTGACTCCTTTGGAACCGCTCGCAGAAGCCCAACATCATCAGGCTCTACCCAAAAGCAAGGTAGGCTACTGCAAAATTTCTGATTTCAAACCATTTAACTAAAATATTAAGGTAACGATAATGAAATCACTATTATCGGGTGGACCCCCAGTTTCACCGTCACCGTTTCACCGAGAGCACTGACAGCACCACCCAGGTTGCGACCAAGTCTCAGACCATTCCACCGCCCCGCGGCTACTTGAAAACTCAGGCTCCCTGGGAAATCCAGGGGGGTTGGGACTTGCCATCAGACCCCTCCCTCAGGTGCTTGAACTGCTCTTGCTCCCTACAGCGCTCGCTCCCTTCCGATGCGGGACAAGACTAGAACAAGGTCAGGGTACCGCAACAGCCTTCCTCGTCAATCCTTCCTTCCGCTTTGCCCCACCACCGCAACCCCGAGCACCCACCCCCCAAGGCTCCTCACCAGTTGCAGCTCTTGGAGAACATTCTGGAGGCTTAACGACCCCCCCTCCCTGCATCCCACTGCTCGGTTGCTCAACCAAGTTGTGTTTTTGTTGGTTGTTTCTCAGCTGCTGCTTTGGGGTGGGGGATATGCAAGATTTCGTACATTTTTCTTACGCTTTTCTTGCATTTCCTAGGGCAAACGTAAGATGTACCAGCTACAAAATCGCAAAATGGAAAAATAGTTTGTATCAGTACATTTCAAACCGGCTGTTTTCTGTAGGTCCAGCCGTTCTAGAATACTTCTAGCACTCTAGACCCAGAGAACTTCTTGAGGAGAAATTCTGCCTTGTGCGTTTTCATTGGATTCCCTCTGAAAACAGCACGCGTAGGGACAGGTCACCGAAACAACTCGAGAACAGACGCGACAATCCCAGCAAAGGCCAAGTGAAGATGGAAAAAATACTCCATCGGAGCGAGCTACTGAGAGACAGCCGGGCCGGGGGTTTGGCTCTGCTCTATAGTGTAAGTAGCGACTATAAAAATGGTGCATTTTTACTCAACAAATCTTGTTTCCTGCTTAGTCACTACCACAGCCAAGTCTGTATTTGATTAGCGCAAGCAACAATATTCAAGCTTAACTGCAGAAATCTAACACCCCATCAGTTTTGTGGAGCTAGTTCTGGTTTCACTACCAAGAAAAACTTACAAAATGTATTTTCCTCTGCAGCGAGTGCAAGATTGCTCTATTCTTCCCCTTTTTGTATAGTACTACTTTCTAGACAATAACGAAGATAATTTATCTCGGTAGATTCACTTACATGCTCCATTTTGGGCCTCCTCGTAAGCCAAGAGTTTCAAAACATCCTGCAGCGATCTAGCTTTTAGGTAAGGAAATCTCGCTTTTCACTCGTGAATTAAGACTGAATTAATTATCTGAATTAAGACGCTTAAAACAAATTCTTGGCCATTAGCGAAACACTGCCTCAATACAAACGCATACGCGTACACCGCAAGTATTCTTCTGACGCTAACCACATCAGAGCTGAAATAAAGGCAAGAGAAATTAGAAAGGCATTAAGAACAGTCCAAGCCAAACTGTATCCAGCTTTATTAAAGGTACTTTTCATAAACAATCATGGTAATTTAGGCAGGACATGGGCTACAATCTGCAACATTTTACAACAACTGTCAAACTCCCCTCCCTTCATCATGGACTACCAAAACGTAAAAGTTGCTATAAAACCGAAGAATCTTCATTTCATACTTGGAGAGGGAAAAGTTTAGAGTGAGGGTGGACACTTTCACATTTAGCATGTTGTTTAACAACTTTTCACAAACCTACCCTGACTTTTAGAGGAAAAAAAATTAAAATGCAGGTTTCTTAATCTGAAGATTCACAATATAAAAGAGGAAGCGCTGCTCCTTTTAGAGCCGTTCTATCTCAAATTAGACACCAGAAGTCCGGATCGCCTGACAATGCATTTAGAGTGTTAAGTCCCAAAATGCCGTATTTTTTTTGCCGTATTTCGGAGTGATAGGCTCTAGGCAAACAACGAGGACGTGAAAGAAAATACAGAGGGCATTACAAACTGCGGTTTTGAAGTCGGCAACGGGCATCTTGGGAGCTCCGATATTCACTCTGATGAACTTCACAGAACTTAAAGAGACGTGCAGCATGAAGGAATCCCTTCCTCCTTGATTCAGGAAGAGATCTTCTTCTAAAAATTGGGGGAGGGCGGAAACTTTTCTCATTAAAATTTAGGTTCCAAGAAATAGACTAAGTGACATTTGTCCCCGCTGCCCCCCCCCCCCTCAAAACACAACAACGAAGCGGTCTGTGTGCTAACAACATAGCTTAAAAAAAAGTAAAACAAAATTCTGCATTGTTATAAAACTTGATAAAAAATAGTATTTCAAACTGTACAGTCACCAGAAGTACACAGTTATCAAAAATTCACACATTTTACTTGGCTTCACCAGCACCTTCGGCTTTCTGTGCCTAAAAGAAAAAGGGGAACCAGTCAATACACACCACGCACTTGCACCGAACAGCGATAACTCGATTTTCTAAACAGCAATTCTCTGAACAGCAGGATTCCTATCTGGGCTGCACCACCCTCATTTTTAACCAACCAAAATCTAACATTTGTAGTACCCTAAAAGGCAACCCGAAGTTGCTTTATTACGTACGAACTTCAGGCTTTTTCAGAACAAGGCAGAACGGTAACTTTCATGTGGCAACTTCAACTGGCAAACAGACCACTTTTAACTCGTCACCAACCAACCAACACCCCCCCCCCCCAAGCGTGTCATAAGCAACAAGACTAAATAATCAAGCGGTAATTCCTCTTCGTTAGCACAAGCCTAGACCTGCCCACGTTTGATAAGGAAAAAACAATTCACTGCCATAACACAAGCTGCCAGAGTCGCCGTCATACCTGGTCTGTTTTGGCATCTCCATTTTCTGCAGGGTTGTTTCCCTCCTTGCCAGCGTCAGCCTTCCCCTTCTTTCCCTTGGGCAACTTCTCGCTCTTCTGTGAACGTAAGATGACAAACACCATTAGTTACCAACATCCAGCCATTAAGCCACAAGAATCCAAAAACTAGAATGGTAAAACTCAACGTTGGATGTTGGCCTCAAAAGAACGCAACGCGCAAATGTTTGCATCTTTAAGAGATTGACAACGACTGGGAAGAGTCTTCACTTTACTATTTTTTTTATCCAAGTTTCGTAAAATTCCCAAGTTTTTTCAGAGCAACTTTAGAGTTGTGAAGATGCAGCTCAATTTCACCACTACGGGAGCTGTTACTCCAAGTTTTATTAGTTATTACCGGACAAATCTAAACCTCATAACCCATTTACCTCTCAGTAACAGCACTGATGCAGCCACTTACCTTTGGAGCTGCCTTTTTAGGTTTAGGCTCTGGCTTCGGAGGAGCCGGCTTCTGTAAGCAAGAAAAAACCCTTGTGTTACTCCAATTATTTTAAGAGAAACACACTACTTTTTAAAAATATCCAGCCCAAATGTTTTAGTTTTAGGAATGCAAATCAAAACAGTTGAAACTGAAGCACTTACTTGATTTGTTAATTATTCTACCACTCCCGTAACACCACACAATGGGCAGTTCGTTAATCCAGTAACTTAATTTCAAACGGACAATGCATCTCTCCAGAATACCGACATTTCTCAGACAGATGCCGAACACAGTGCTCAGGTCTAAAACAATCAAGTTTTGTGACATCTCGGCTCAACCAGAGAATACTCACAGCAGATAACCTTGCCGATCTCCGTTGTGGCTGTTTAAAAAGAAAAAATGATTGAATTTAATGTGATGGAATGTGAACACCCAAAAAATCTTAAAGTAACTCTTGTTTCAAAGTAGTAAAATCCCAGAACTAATGTCGAAGTTTTTAGTTCCTTTTTTCCCACTTCTCAAGAAATGTGAGACTATCCCGCTTAAATCACTGCCGATAGGCAATGGTAGTTTAGTAGATTTTTCATGGTTAAGGTTAGAAGACAGTTAATACTTCGGAAAGTCAGAATGAATTAACACTAACCCTCTCCCTGCTCCCCAGTTCTTTATTTTGATGAAGTTAAACCTCCTCTTCCAACGCAAACACTTTACGATCCAACTTTTTCAAAATACTGAACTTCTTACCTCATCCTTAACTTTGGCCTTATCGCCCTTGGTATCTCCTTCAGCCTAGGACGTGAAACAGAAGCCGTACCGACAAGTTAAGGGGAGGCACGCTCGGCCCCCACACCCGCACCGGCGGTTATCTTTAACGCCCCCCCATCTGCAAAGGAAAGGTTCGCGGCCCGTTCCCGGAGGGTGCCAGG
>KL272558.1:0-11137 GCA_000699545.1 Podiceps cristatus
GAAATCAGCCTATTACAAAAGTAAAGGTGGCTGTTTTAATTCATGCACACAAATCCCATAGTAAATCCAGTTAGTGTATACAAATCTGTAGCCTTAAAATATGAGGAAATAGATGAGCTTTGTCGCTTATCTTGTAAACCATAAAATCTGGGCTGCTTGTGGTTAGGGGGGTGTTGTCATCATTAAATTACAAATTTCCAGTTCTCTTAAGGTGCCTTTACTTGCAGCTTTTTCCTATTATGTATAGAATGATTTATATACAGTCCCTCTTTGGTGATAAATGTGGCAATGCAGCTGGGCTGCAATCCCCAGGCAAAAGCACCTTTCTGGGTGTCCGTGCCTTGAGTACCAAGGCCCAGCCCGTTAGCGTGGGCTGCTAAAGTGAAGCTCACTAAGATAATTTTAGCCTGTAAACCTGCAAACCTTTATTGCTGAAATAGTGTTCTCTACAACCCAGAGCGAGTGAAGTCCTGTTTGGAAAACTGGTTGTTAAATTCCTGATGATCCTGATGATATATGTAAGAAAATATCTAAATATACTTTGTATTTCTGTGGGACTAAAAGATGTGTACATGATATGATGTTCATGCTTTATGAAAGATTTTTCGGGATGGCACTTGGCCCTAGGCTCCGAAGGGTCTGTCTGATGCAGGAGGATTGTACCCTTCCTTGAACGGCAATTTTGAGAAAGGCTGTTAACGACAGTTGCTAGTGTGTGAGTGAATTCTTTTGGGTATATGGTGGACATGGAGGAGAAAATACAGATTACAAATGCCGAATAGGAAGCAAACAGGATATTTTTGTCTTGTGGCATTTCAACTTAGTTCAAAGTAACTTTTTGCTGTTGCTTTCAGTAAGAGAAAAGGACGTAAGCCTAGCTTTTTTCTCATGAAAGGTAAATGCTGTTATCATTGTGTGTTTGGCTACATGCAAATTCACATTAATCTCTGCTAAATAAAAGGATGTAAAAGAAGCACTATGAGCATTAAGGTATTCCTAGTGCAACTCTGATGCAAAATATACTACTTCATCCTTTTAAAAATGCTCCTAGCACCTTAGGAGAATTTGCGACTATTATTTCAAGTGACTGCCAGGAATATTTTGTTCTGCGGGTAATAGTTATGAAGCTTGTATATAACTTAGATATGACTGAACTTTAATTTTCAAATAACAATGAGCCAAAGGTGTGGTGTGAAGTGCATCAGAAGGAGAGCACAGCATAACTCCTGCGTTCAGTTAACTCAAGTCTTTCATTCTAGTTACTTCATTTGTGCTTGGAGAGTGTTTTTATAGGAAAGCTTCATTGTCTTTATAGCGAAACTGCATGCTGTGTGATGTAGTTCCACTTCACGAATCCTTTTGTAATGCAATTATTGTGCAGGAGGGGGGGAGAGGAGACACTGGCATTCATCTGTATGACCTTCTTTACTCTAAGGCTCTTAAAAAATTGTCAGTTATCATTAAGTCATAATTTTTATTCTATAGTGCCTTCTGTGCAAGACTGTAGCATACTGAAGTTGCTGTTACAAAGCATCTCTGGAGCTTGCAAACTGATATGTAAGGCGGCTGTGTTTGGATAGGGACCTGAGAAGTGCGCTCTTTGCATTTGAACTGAAGGGGCTCTTTTTTGTGTGTGTTGCAGATAGATATAGGCCTGTTTCAGACCAGAATCCCACTGCATGAGCTGTGTGCAACAATAGGATAGTCCTGCTGGGAGAACTTAAATAAAAAATAGAGTCTAAACATAATAAGGGAAGATGCAAGAAAACATGGAGAAAATGAGACAATTGTAGCACTGATCATGACGGCTGTATCTTGTGCACATGCAAGTTTCCTTCTGGAAATATTGGCTGCTGTTTTGCAAGGATGCAATACTTGTGGACAATTGAAACCATAAATGTCTCGCATCTTCAAGGATACAGGACCTTGGAGGGTTAAAGAAGCCCTCTAATGTAACTTCTGTTTTGGCAAGCTAGTGGAGTCATTCCAGTGTGTTGATAATGGCTTCTGGGCTGAACAGTTGTCCTGAGATGTTGAGTTCCTGTTTTCTGTAGCAATAGTTTTCTTTGGATTCCTTCTTTCCGTCCCTGATGAAAGGTTTACATAGTTGCATCCTCAAGGACAGATTTCCAGATATGACATACTTGGAGACTGTGGAAGAGAGATTTCCAGATATATTGTTGGTGGGGCTGGAAAGCTTGGAGAAACCGCAAGATTGACAGCGGCTTTGGTATAAACAAACTTTTTTTTTTTTTTCCCCCCCCCAGAGTTAAGAACTGATTTCCACTAGGCAAGATAATGCAGCGGTAGGTATGCTGATGTGTACTTACAGTATGGCTTTAGAGCAACATCATCAGTTCTGCTGTTTAGTTCACCCAGAAACCTGAGCTAGCTGCTACTCTTGAACCAGTTGTTAAGAGGGTTTCTCCCTTTCTTTGATTCTGTGGCAGTATGGTTGCCAGTGGCCTGAACTGCCTATATCGTCTTGAAGTGAAGCTGCTGCTCCTTTGCCTTATGCGAGCAGAGCACTTGCTGATAGCCTTGCTCTGGAGTTCTCCAAACATACACGTATCTGACTTGTTCAAGTGTTGAGCTGTTGCATCTTTCCCCGGGAGAATGTGATTCTTTGACAAAACTCAGTCAGAAACTTGATGAGCAAGAAAGTTGGAGAAGGTTTAAAGGTCTGTGACTGGAGAACATCACAGGAAAAAGGGAAGGAAACTATCATCCAGCTGAGAGCAATTGCAACAGCACTGTAGCAACAGTCAAGAGAAGCAGCTGCATAAAGTTTTGTCCTTGTGGAGGTGAGGACTTGTAAATAAGAAATTACTGAAGATTATGTGGAAGCTCAGATACTCACCAAGACGCAGAGTTTGATATAAAATCTTATAGTGGCAAGCAAAATAGGGAGTTCCTAAGGGAAAAGTGACAGAGATACCTGGCCTTGACAGACATAACACTTCAAGGCAAACACCACATTCGTTAACTTAGATGAATTCCAAGATAGGCTATTTTAGCTCCTTTTTATTAACGGAGAATTGGAAAACTGTATTTGTGTGAGGCATTCAAATAGCTTTTGTTCTGGGCAGTGAGGTAAAAAGACTTGAAACATAGGAGGAATCATGTAGTTTGGTTTCTTGCAGGGAGGAAGAGAGAAGGAATTGGCTTTAAACATGGCAAGCTTTTCTGCTAGGAGTAGAGTGCACTTCTGGCTTTGTTTCTCTTAATTGGAATGGAATTGTGCAAGTTATAATTACTCTGGAAAAACTGCTGCCACAAAAGCAGTGGGATCTTCAAGAATCATAAAAAAATTGAGACTGACAGATTGAGGTTGTTTTGGAGGAGATATCGATAGCATTGCCATGCTGTCATTTGTCATTCTGTACTTGGCTCGTCATTGGTACCTGATGAACGTTTGTAAGAGTGGAAACTAAATTTTCTCATTACTCTCCTTAGACTAAAATCGAACAAAGTAAAAATGTTTGTTACACCATTGCCAGCCATCTGGGAAAGTCTGATTTAGTCTATCCATAAAGTAGAGCTGGAATGCTTCATAAATCTGTAAGTTATTTGTGGTGTGCTTGGCTTTACTAAGAAAAAGTTTGTTGTTTCTTCACACTCTCCCTCTAGAGGGAAAAGTCACCAGTTGTCTCTTCAAGAGTTCATAGCAGTAGCCTGACAAAGCTGCTTTAATGGTCACTAGATGCTGATTGCATCATATACAATGAGGCCCAACATTTTTATGCAACAGTGAGATTTTGAGATGTAAGGATCTCTCTTGTTCTCAGCTTTCTTGATTAAGGATGCGGTAAGGCTTATCCTCTTGCTGAAGAGGAGAGTTTTTGTTTTGCCAGCTGTCTTTTTCTTCCTTCAGTGCTCTTTTCATTCTAGCTGTACTTGCACGAAATTTAACTTGCAGTAAATAAGGTATATTTTACAGTATCGTATCTGATATATGTATATAGAGAGAAGTGTGGCATAGTACATCAGCTGTTCTTGTGGTAGGTAGTATTCATCTTCAGAATGACTTTGGTATCAAAGAAGGCTGTTTACTTATGAATGCAAAAATCCATCTTTTACCATGAGAAGAAATAGAAAAATTAGTATTTGTCAAGCGTGCGTGTTTGTGAACATAAGAAATGTGGAAGTTGCTAATTCTATTTCTCTGTCTTGTCAAATAGATCATCTAAAGCAGCTGAGCATTTGCAGAAGAAGACTTCGACAGCACCCTGATGCTTAATCTCTAAATCAAGTTCAACGATGCATTAGAAGAGGCTGGATTGGCTGTACAGAGATTTCACACTGAAGGATGAATAGTGAAGAAGAGTTTTATGATGCCGTTACGGGTGAGTGGTGGGCACAGTGCCAAGAAAAAAAAACAAAAATACCCCCCCAAAAATAACCTATAACCTGCATTGTGTGTGTGGTGAGCGGCAAGTAATATATTGCTGTAAAGAAATAAATAAAAAGTAAACCACTGTTGGTAAAACTTGCAGTGCTATCTTCCAAAAAGAAGAAGAATTATAATTCAGGTTTGTACTTGGAAATGAGGGAGGTTTTATTAAAACTTAATGATGGCTATCATTTTATAACAGTCCTTTAGTGGCAAAGTCTTGCTTTCATTTTCTGTAATTTAATGGCAGCTTGAGAAGTAATGCTTTTAAGACCCTTTGAAAGGTGAAATATATTCCACGGGGTTTTTTTGGTTGTTTTATTTATTTTAATGGAAATCTTACCCTGAAGAATTGATAAAGAAAATGTTTTTCTAGTGAGAAACAAATTACTGTAAAAGTATGCTTTCAAGAGAGGGAGCCAAAAGTCTTTGCAATCCAGTGTTGTTTCTAGAAAAGCAAACATGAATCACTTTGTGCTTGAGCAGTGTATCAGATAGTTCTTTTTTTTTTTTTTTTTTTTTTTTAACTACCAAAGATGAATGGTTATTTAGAGTGCCTTACGGGGCTTTAGCAGTAAAATAAAATGCTTAAAGTATTTTAATAAAAAAATCCTTTCAAAGATCTGAAACAATTTTAAAGTCTTCTAGCTAAACGTCTCCTCAGAAGTCCTGTAATAGAGGTGAATAGAGAAATGCTGGCAGTAGTGAGTGTAGAACGCTTCACATAGAATTACGGGAATTAAAAGAGAATAATGGGAAGCGTGAAAGCTGAAGGAATGGAAGTAGCATGGTAGATACAAGTGGGTAAGGTAGACTTAGACATGGTTGGTTGGAAATTCATGTGAGGGGTAAACAGAGGGGCTGGGTGAAGCAATGTGACTGACAGCGGGCTATACAGGACTTGTCACAGTTATGTCATGGAGAAGAGAAGGAAATTTGGATTGCATTCATGCTAGCTAAGAGTGATAGGGGCTAGTACTCCAAAGTAATCTGTAAAATCAAATCGTTGTACCATAAAAACCTTGAAAACACAATGGATTGTTCCTGTACTTCTTTGTAATCTTTCAGTTCCAAGAGCTCAGGACCTTGGCCATAAATAAACTAATGTTGTTTTTTTTTTTTTTTCCACTGAAAAGGTAAACAAAAATGTGCCTCTAAGTATGAGGCCTGTGTTGTACAGTTTTGATATTGATGTATTTCTTTGTCTCTTTCTGCAGAAATACACAGCCCTCAGTGTTTGAGTCATCTGCATTTCAGAACTCTGGTTTTGTCCTCTTTCCTCTTCTTTTTTCACTTTCCTCAATCTCAAAACATTGATTTTTTTTTTTTCCTGCAAGTGCTCCAGGTGGTACTGACTTCTGAGCTGTTGTGCAGGAGATGTTTTTGTACCATGCAGTCTTGCCTGGCTCTGCTCAGAAGTGGGGTGCTGTGCATCAGTTCTGTGGTCTTACTCTTCCACAGGGAGGAAGGTGATGGCAGAAGAGAAGTCTCTACAACTACCTGAAAGGAGGTTGTAGTGAGGTGGGAGTCGGTCTCTTCTCTGTAGTAACAAGTGATAGAACGAGAGGAAATGGCCTCAAGCTGCGCCAGGGGAGGTTTAGGTTAGATATAAGGAAAAATGTCTTCACCGAAAGGGTGGTCAGGCATTGGAACAGGCTGCCCAGGGAAGGGGGTGAGTCTCCATCCCTGAAGGTGTTTAAAGAACGGAGAGATGTGGTGCTTGAGGGCATGGTATGGATGGACTTGGCAGTGATGGGTTAACGGTTGGACTCGATGACCTTAAGGGTCTTTTCCAACCTTGACAATCCTATGATCCTATAAGTTTCTAAGCAAAAGGAGATGCGGTGTCTTGATAGGCTCTCAGCACTGCCCTCTTCTGATGGAGGGTGTTCGGTCTGCTGCAGCTGCTGCAGGAACTATGAGGTTGAACTTTTTTCCCCATATCTGTGTTGCCCTGGAGCATGCCCCACAGGTATTTGGTTTAACAGGAGTGCTAAGTTTGGAATAGTTTGTTTCAGATTCTTCCTCCCTCGGGACTGTTTTTAAAGACAGGAGCTCAATCTCTTTCTCCAGCTAGATGCTTTAGAAGATGCTGACAATTTGATGGGTTACTTGCACAAACCTAGTGAAGTCTAGACCTAGTTCTTTGTAGCTGTGTCTTGTCCAAGTCATACATAAATGTGATGCTGAGAACAACTATAAATAGGTCTTTCTGCATTCATATTCCCCAACTGCCAATGCCTGTAGCAAATCTTTGCTCCTGTTAGCACCATGGACTGGGTATCTTTCAGACAGTGCTTTGCTCAGTTTTTCTAGGTTCTAATGGGTCCTGATCATGCCTGCCTGCCTCTTACTTTTTGGATGATCTGGACATGGTAGGTGTAGACCCAGTACTCCCACAAGATCAAGTTCAGAATCAAGGTCCTTTCTGAGCCAAGGTGAGCTTTCAGGTTCCACAGTGAAAACTTGAGGATTCAGGGTTCCAAATTTTGATTTAAAAAAAAAAAAATAAATGAAAAGCCCTTGGCAGTCTCCTCAGTGTGTTCTCTCCAAGGATGCTCTCCTTCCTTTGGGTCAGATCAGTAGATGGGCAGAAGCCACCTTCAGACATGTACTTGTTCTGCTCTAAGTTTAGGATTGAAACATGGCTACTAGGAACAAGCACATTCCCCAGCTGTGTCTTAGCTCCATGTTGAGACAAAACCAGCATGTACACCATACTCTTCTCTTTCTCCCCCGGAGTCCTGGGCCCTGGTTTCTCCAGAGGGAGCTGCAGTGTGTTCCCACAAGTTCACAGATTTTAGTAATTGCATGCTGTGGTTTGTGTCCTAGGAGTAGCAAACCAGGCTTAGTAGAGCACTTAAACTCCACGGGAAGTTACGCTTTAGAATTCTGCAGCAGTCTGAGCAGCAGCCCAAGTAGTATGCTGCCTCCTTTCAGGTACTGTGAGTTCACTCCTTGAGGAAGCTACAACTTTTCTGTGGTTATTAACTGGTGACATTCACTTCTAGAATGTGAATCTATCCTAAAGAGACCCCTGTTTTTTGTTGTGATGGATTTCATCTCTTTGAGAAGTTCCCTGCTTCCCCATCACATCCAAAAGACATGCTCATGTGATGGAGTTGCGTGCTGTATGGTTGGGAATCATCCTTCTGGCAGATGATTTGACCCTGACTGGATGATTATTATGCCTGTAAATGTGCAGGATGGAGTGTGTTATGTAGGTGATGAATCAAATTAGTGACCGGTAAAGAGTTTCCATGGAGAGAAGTTTCTTTGTGTTCAGAGGTTATTAGCATTGCTGATTGGTTGGACACTTGGCATCCTTACTTCATGAATGAGTACTCCCCTTGGGAATCTCTTGGGAATGTTCCCTGCGGTCTCAGTTAATTCTTGACAGCACAGCATCTGCTTTTGCTCAAATACAGGAGACAGTCTTCTCTGAGACTGGATTAGGTAAAGTGGTCAATCCTTTGATGAATTTCAGATTCTTTGAAATTTTATGTGAGACAGGCAGCACATAGCTTGGATCACTTGCCTTTAGCCTATGTCGCCTTGGCTTTATTAATCTCATTGCAGGCTTGTTAAAAGGCTGTGTGCCATTACGTTCTGCTGTGTCAGAACTGTATCCTTCATTAATTCTGTCAGATATCTATTTGCCAGAGTGTTTTGTGAATGGATTGTCCTGGAACAGGAAAATGCTTGGCTAGTTACAGGGTAATTTACTTTTGACAAACATAAATAGTTTAGTTTTGCCTTTTTAAATATTAATCTGCAGTTCCATGGAAATCTGTTCTGTGCCCATGAGGTTAACGTGGCACGGTGTATTTGTGAGGATATTGCCCTTCTGTTTCTTATGGCTTTGCTGTTGTTCGTTGTAAACTGGTGCTTTCACTTAGGGAGGAGGAAGTGAGGTATCTGCTGCCAAATTGATATATTTTTATAATGTCTAGATTGAACTAAATCAGCAGACTCTGCCGTAATACTGAAGCATTGCAAGTCTTGTGAAAGGCCAGCCTGCCTCCTGTCAGAGCAGCGCGATACGGTTACCTGTTGTGAAGATGGACTTGTTTTGAAAAGTGGAGAAGGGTAATTTCTGCCGCAAAAAAAATTACCTCTCACTTCATTTGCTATCTACACTTTCAGCATATTTATCCCCGTTCCTTGTGCCCTTTTTAGGTCTGAAGGTTCTCAGTCCTGTGCTATTTTGATCCCCTTTCTGTTGTCGGTGAGAGGTTTAATTAGTATTTAAGGAAGTTGCTGACTGTATGAAAGGGCCGGTCTTATGTCTTTGTATATGACTCATAGAACAGCGTGCCTCTCTGCTCCCTCGTAGGTGGATGTATAGCGTAGTCTGAGTGGACTTGTTTCATTTGCAGGATGTGGAAGAAGAAGGCTAAGAAAACTAGAATTACTGGCAAGTCACTTTTCTGTAAGCTCTTGAAATAGGTTAATGGTGGCACCCAACTTAAGTATTTGACTTTGAAAATTTAAGACTTTTTAAAGGCTTTTGTTTACACCCTTAATGGGCATAAGTTGGGACTTTTGATTAAGCTATTTTTGATGTTTTATTCTGTGTGGTCCTCTGTCCCCCTTTTAAATGCTCGTTTTTATCCTCACTCCCAGTGGCTCTTCACTATAAAAACTGTCCTGTAAGTAAAACTTATCTACTCAGTTTTGCAAGTTCAAGGCTTTAATGGCAGTTGAAGAAACTTTTTGTAACTTAGAAAAACAACAACAAATCATTTCCATAAACTGTTTTCATTCCAGATCACTACTTTGTGTGTGAAGAACATTCTCTGGATAGTTCTTCACAGAACTGTAATACTCAAAACTTCATTGAGAAATGACTTTTAAAACTTTCTCAATGGGCTTATAGCAGAAAAGCCAGCTGATACTTAAAAGTTGAAAGCATAGTTGAAAGTCTAGTGAAGCCTTGGTTGGTAGGTTGTTTTTTTGAAGTGATTAGGTGGAAATACATCCTAATAAAGCAGACTTTACCCTTCTGATATATCTTCTTTTTCTGGAGCAGGGATTTAATTTCTGTTGTTTGTATGCAATACACTTGTTTGAATTGGAATTTATTTACTTACCAATGACATGTTGTTGTCTGTAAATAATATGTATACTTGAATCTGAATTCCCATTGTGCTGTACAGGAACAGAGCAAACCAATTCTGAATCATGGAGAAACAGACTAGTGTGGATAAAAACAACAAACATTTCAGAGGATGTGCAAGGTTCAGGTACAATATTAAGACTATAAGTCCAGTAACTTTTCCTAACTATTTTCCTATAAGCCAGTTGTCTATTCCTTTTATGAGGCTTTTAAGTTTAGGTGTGTTTGTCTCATTGAAGTGCCCGTTAAATGTGGTGCTGCTCCTTATGTTGTGTGTGCTTGATCAGCTTTCTGGGTGAGGGCACATGTACCTGAAAGCTCATCTGTTTTTTTCCAACTTTGTCAGTCACATTGATCAAAGTCATTGCCTTATGCCCTACGGTACTTGCCTTTTCTGTTTCCTTGTACTGTAATAGGTTCAAAAAAAAAGGTAATATATGATTAGAAATGCCATTTTTAAATGATAAATATTCTGTTGTGAGTTGACTGAAGATAGGCATGCGGGTTTTTTTTTAAGACAGGTGTTTCAGGGTAGTCTTCATTTTAATGACCTGAATATACGTGTGACTATCATACTTTCCAATTAAGTACTAAGACCTGCTAAGGTGTGGTTATTGCTGTGTAATTACATGCTTGTGACATCAAAATGTAGGAGGTGGTTTAATACATGACATCACCCATTACACCTGCTGTTTACCAAATCAGATCATATCGGTGGTACTTCCTTCTGCAGTTTTGAATGTTACTGTCATGGTCTTGATCCCTGCAAAAAATGCAGCTTTTTGTTCTGACTCTGTGCCTTGCATGAATTGCTCTAGTACAGTAAAAGCATCCTATTGGAGATGTTAACAGAGAGAAAAGTTGAAGTACTACTTATGGTAGGTACTCTTTACTTTTAAAAAATTAATGACAGAGGATCGCAATATTTTACTCTATTTAAAATTGACATAATCGTTGTCACAACTGATTTCTTTACTCCATTAGAGTGTTTACAGGATTTGTAATATTTTGGAATCTTCCTGTACCCACAGCTGGACTTTGGGATAGGCTGTAGCTGTGTGGGATGGTAACTGTCAGCACATAGACAAGTGGTGGTGATATCTGGAATGAAAGGGATACAAAAATGATGTTAGTGTATTCCTTAAGACTGGGCAGGAATTGTATGCCAGCAAGTACACGTTTTCATGTTGCTTTTGGATTCTGACTCTTAAATTGGAAGCTGGAGACTAAAGTCTTGTGGTTCTTGATGAAGAATTGACCCTTGTAGAACTGAGAAATGACTTAATGCTCTTTGAATTATTTTCAGCAAAAATGTTCCTCTATTACCCTGAATGATCAGCAGTGCTTTCTGTTGTGGTGCTGTGACAGTTGTGAAGGGGGATTGTATTAATGTATCATTTTGGGGTGCTCTGTGTTGATGCTGCAACTGATCCTTATTTGTTGTTAACGGTTGTTTTGTTTCTGCAGTCTGTGTACAGCATTGACAAGAGAGGCCCCTTGATAGTGACCAAGTGTGTGTATACATATATATGCATGAAATGTTTTTTACAATTTTCTTATTTAAAGGCACATGCAAAAATAAATTGACATTGTTCTAAGGGCGGGGGGGGGGGGAGGAGGGGGGG
>KL272558.1:16273-29425 GCA_000699545.1 Podiceps cristatus
GAGCCTCGGGGAACAATTACTTTGGAGCTTCTGAAGTGAGTATGAGAAGTAAATACCTTTTTATGTTCATCTTAACATTTACTTGAGTAAAAAGATAGGTGCTCATCATCCTATTGACTCTTGATAGGTGATTATCTCAAAACCTCTTGCTGATGAGGTTGTAAGAGTTTATTTACAAGTTAATTTTCACTGTTTGATTTCAGAGCTCTGTGGGTTTTTTTTTAAGTTATGCCATGCTTAGATAGCTGTAGCAATTTGACCCAGTTTTCCCACTATGAAAATTAGTGTTTCTTAAAAATTGAATGCTACCAAAAGCTAGTTCTGTGAAGGCATGTCAAATTTACAGAGAGAGATAAAATTCTATTACCAGGCTATTCAAGCTCATCTTGCTTATAAATGTTGTTGTTGATTATGTGCATATGTTTGTGTGGAAAGAACTGTCTCTTCAGAATAGCTGTTTTGTGTGATAAGGGACCGTGAGAAACTTGGCAAGGTTGCCTTGTCACCTATGTAACGCGTCCCGTGTATGATCACCTTCCTATTAAAATCAAGGTTGCCTCTCCAGGTTTCTCCTAGGCTTGTCTCTCATCGCGTATGTCTGTCATAAATTACGTGACTTTGCGTAAGTTGGTTTGTGCCCTGGTGGCACAAAGGCTCTCGAGCTTTCCCGAGTAGGACACAAGCATGCACTAGATAATCGTTGCAGAAAAGCTATTCTGCAATTGAACGCTTAAAGGTGCTTTTATAAAAGCTTTCCTCGGGCCTAACTTTGAGATTGTTCTGAAATATCTGCTTATGAAACTTCTAGGCATTTGGTTTCAATAAAGAGTCAACTTGGCTGCCATATCTAGATTTGACTTTTCCTGTAGTTTCTTTTGAAAGTGTAGTTTATTTGTCAAGCTGCTGGCATCTAATCTTCCAAAGCTTATAAAAGTATGAACTAGTCTTGGATAGAAATGATGATGAAAATAGAGGAAATTTCTTCCAAATGTAGAAGGAAGTATGAATGTTAGTGTAGAATGCAGACATGACAAAAATAAAGTTTGTTGCTGAAGAGAGAGCCTTTATTTAGAAGCCTATTAAAATTCTTCCTCTGCCTAATCAAATTACAGGGCACAGATTTAAACTGGAGTATAAATGATGAAAGCATTTATTTTAAATAATTGCTTCAAGTTAGCAGCAGAAGTTGAAATCGGCTTTTGAGCCTCTCAGTGTTGTGATTCATACCGTTGTGTTGGTTGGAGTAGTCTGAGAACCGCTCGGGGCTGAGCGAACAAGTAACTGTTTAGCAAGCAAAATTACAAGTCGGTGTTAAGTACCGCATTCGTGGTAACCATGGCTTACATTTCAAAAACATGCATTAGAAAACACGCTGCTTCCTCACTTCCCCAGCACAAGTGTTTCAATTTATCAGCACTGGCCATAAGTGTCTTGTGTTTTGGTTTCTGCTATCCAGCTTTTGCTGTCAAGTAGTACATGAATAAAAATGTGTGCGAGGACTGGTGGGATGCATTGGGGGGGGTTGGTATTTTGTTTCCCCACTTGAAGATTAGTCATTGTTCTAAAGTATGCTTGAAGACAACTTGCCGTGGAAAATAGTCAGACTTCAGTGATCTGTTTTTTCTCTGTACTGGAAAATGATGGACCAGTTGGAAACATTTAATAGGAGTGTTCTCTGTATACTTAGTGGAAGTAGAAGTACAAGGCATTTGTTACAAAAAGGACACTGCATGTTTCTCTATTTTTTGTATTAAAATAGAGTTTGCAAACTTCCCTAAGATGGATGGATTGCCAACCAGGTAACGTCAGCATGTCTTTTACCAGCACGGAAGGATGAGTGAGAATAGATGGCTTTGGCTCTGCCAAGCTAGTGATAATAGGAATCCTGGATTTAGGATCTGTTAACTCATCTTTGAAAGGTTTTCACAAAACATTAAAACCAAAATGAAACTAAATGGAAAATTCTTCAATTCTAGGACGACTCTTTCTTCCCAGTAAATCTTTGGGAAAGGATGGAATTGAGTAATAAATTGGATTTTTAAATGTCATGTTTATGAAGCTTGAATATAGCGCTATCATGTCCCACTGATGTTAAACAACCCACATAAAAACCCCCCAGAACCACACACACCCCCCAAAAATTGCCTTCAGTGACGGTGCAGCAGGCCTCATATACCGATGTGGAAACTTGTGGCGTGTTTGTGGAAACCACTTACACATTTTCCTGACTTGTGTCACTCTCTTCGGGTTCAAAAGTCTTTACCACCCAGTGGCTGTAAAATGAAAAATTGTTTACGTGGGTTAGTCTGGCCAGCCCTGGAGGAGGAGTGTCTTCCTATCAGACCTTTGTCAGAACTGGTAGTGACTAACCTGTCTGCTGGAAGACTCAAATCTTTATGTTCAGTGGGTTTTTAATCACAAAAAGGTACTCTAGATTATGATAGAGGCTACAGAGGTGACCTTTAGGAAGAATTTTGCGGTGCTGCTGCAGCGGCTGAATAGAAGACGCTATTAGGCATCAGTCTGTCAGCTGGTTCTGCAAGTATTATGTTTTACCACATACAACTGTAAAAGTGCAAATGAGAAAGGTGAATTCCTGGGCTGCTGTTTATGTTGGGCTGGCATCTGTAACCAAAAGCACAGCAACTGTAAAACTTACTATTTCAACTCTGTGAGAAGGAAGAAAACTAAAGGGGATATCATTTTGTTAACATGCACTAATGTTTAGATACAAGACATTGTTGGCTTATAAAGAAAAGTCTGTTTCTTTTCTGTTTTGAAGTTAACTGCTGGCTGTTCATAGGAGTGCTAAATATTTTGCCCTGCCATGAACAGAATTGAAAACAGGCTTACATTCCATCTCAAACTCAAGAAAATGATTTATTTCTCTATTTTCTTTACAGACATAATGAAGCTTACACATGGACAAATCCAACCTGTTGTGTACATAATGTAATTATTGGTAAACTGTGGTTAGAACAATACGGAATGGTAGAAATTGTAAATCACAGGTAATGCTAATTGTGAAACTGAGGGTTTCCTCACAGGGACTAGTGCGTGGTCACCTTGTTACAAAGCAGAGACTTTTGATTTTTGTCAGATTACCCAGGAAGCTTTGTTTTGTAGGTCCAAAGTCTTGTCTTCCCCCTCCCCCTTCCATATTTTTTTTTTTTTTTGTTTCCCTTCTGACAAATGCAAACTATTCTTTGGACTGGGCTTACTATCATAATAGTATTAATGAGAAGACACAGGGCTAGATGGCTTATGGGATACACAGATTCTATGTTTGTGATTTACTCATTCAAATTCAGTTCTATTGACAGAGAACAGAAATTAAATTTAACTCCAGAACAATTAAATGCAATAATCGTTGGAGGCTTGCAGTGGACCTCCATCATGTTGACTGTGATTTGGCCATCTTTTTAGTTTTGAAAATAGAAAATGTTGTAAATTAAGGATACAGCACAGAAAAATGACTGCAGAGTAGGATAATGTGGACTTGGAGGGTGTAAATTTCTCTGCCAACTGCCACTATAAAAGCTTTTTACTTTATATAAAATAAATTACCTCCTGTAATGAAGAGGGAGAGAATTTTGTGAAAACTGAATTACTTCTGCACGTCTTCCTGTCAGTAAATGGGAGCTTCAATCCAGCAGGGCTGCTCACAGCATCAATCTATAATCCTGTCTCCTATATTGACACAAAAGACCCAGGATGGTCTCTCTATGCTTTGTGCTTGACGTAGAAACTTGGCCTGATACCTCACTGGGAGGCGTTATTTACATATATGTACATCTTAATGCAAAGAAGATGCTGAAATATAACGCTGGTTTATGTTTGTAAAACGTATAGTTCAGAACTTTTGGTAGGCAATTTGGAGGTAACTTTTGAATGCGCTTAACTAGATATTCCTGGGTAGGTCATTGGTAAAAGTTATTTCTCTTCACAATTAGTTGTAAATAGATATTAATCGGAAACGTGGTGTGTTTAATAGTGTGGGTTAAGTAGTATGCGAGACTGCATTCTGATATATTCCTTGTAATTTTGATAAATTTTAGAGATACATGAAACTCAGAAGTATGGTCCTGGTTTCAGCTGGCTTTCACAGGCCCATGTCTTCATCTGCACATTGATTTCTTTTTTGTCCCTTTTTTGGCATTTAGGAGTGTGTGTGCCTTTTTTAATGCCCTGGTCAGATAATAAACCACAGTTAAAGAACAATAATGATATAAATAACTCCCCCCCCCCAGCTAACTGTAACTATATGAAAAAAACTAAATAAGGGAAAAAAGTAAACCTACTGATGTATTTAGGGACTTGCTTCTTTAAGCATGTACTTATTTCCTCTACAGCACTGGAGATAAATGTGTCCTTAATTTTAAACCGTGTGGACTGTTTGGGAAAGAGCTTCACAGAGTAGAGGGATACATTCAGGACAAAAAGTAAGTGATAAAAACCTCTTGGCCTCTCTGTTTCTGAGCACTGTGGCATTTCTTTAGTGCTGGCATAGTGACCGCAACTGATGTGACTGCAAAGTTGCTAGCAATGCCGATTGTAACCCATTTCTGTTCTCTGTGTCAGTATTAAACCCCTTGATTCAAGGATGATCATTTTAAACGTTATTAGAAAAACTCTCAAGCCTAGTCTTTGGAAATAAAGGTATCCAGGGAAAAGGCAGAGTAGTCACAACTGATTTCACTGTTGTACAGTCACAATTCCAGTCTTTAGTTTAAAATAATGGGAATATGGTTATTAGAAATCTGTAATCAAACCCATGACTGTTCCGTGACTCCGAGTCTCTGTATTGTAAGCTATTGGCTTTATTGCACCCACACTCATTTTAACAGGGGCAAAAGCATGTGACTACGTCATGAGGATGTTTTCTGCAGGACAGAATGTCAGAAAGACTATAATAAGCCTCAGCCTTTTATTTGTATTATCAAATACATGGCTTCTAAGAAATCTGCAAAGAAGCATAAAATACAACAAAGGAGGAAGCTGGGTATTTAATATAGACCGGAATTTCCATGACTTGGCTTAGAAGGCTTTATAAGAAGCAAAAGTTAAGTCGTCTTTGCTCTCTCTGCAGCAGAAAGAAGCTGTGCGTGATCTACGGCAAGTGGACAGAATGCTTATGGTGCACTGATCCCACTACGTACGAGACGTACAAAAAGAATGAAAAGAGAGGTGGTGAGCAGAAGAAATTGAAGCCGGTAAGGTTAAAGGTTCTTTAGGGAGGAAGGATACTGAAATATGAGAAATGAAAGGAAAACATCTTTACAGAAATGGTCAGGTGGTGGTGAATGGAGGGTTAAAAGAGTCCGTCTTTTGGTGGAGGTCGGAGTTGGGCAGTGCTAATCAATCCCCTGAGAAGGCATTGCACTGTTAACTTGTGTAGACTTTCGTGTGAGCTGGTATTGAAGACAGCTCACAGAAATGGCATTTGCTGGAGATTTGTCAAAGAAAAGTCATTAAACATCCACCCCCAAGCTGATGTTGTCCAATGCTTGAATGAGGAAAGTGGCTCTACCGCCAACTTCAGAGGTAAAAATATTAGGATTTGGGCTTAAAAAAAAAGTAATTATGGGTTTTTAAGTCAGTTATGCTTTTTGATGATGCAGTCTTTTAGAATTTATGATGGAGATAGCCCTGACAACAAAGGGGTTTGGAAACATGCAGTGTGTTTTCATCACACGTCAGCAGTGTCAGGTAAGTTACTGCCAAAGGCTCAGTGTTACACAGAAAATGCAAAACGTTGTATGGCGCAGCGGAGGACTGTGGAGTCTCCTGATATCAACAGGGTCTTGCAGGCCCTGGTTGCTCATTGAAAATGAAAACAAGAAGTTAAACAGAGCTAATCACTCTTAAGAGGTTCAAACGTTTTTTAAAAAGTATTCACATTAGAAGAATCTAGAGCAACAACAGGCCTTGCTTTTGGCTCTGGATTCTGTCATGGTACAGGCTTATATTTTGACCTTTTTTTTTTTTTTTTTTTTTCCTAAATAATAAGATTCTGTTCATCTTATGAAAATCAACTCCTTCCTTCCTGTTCAATCTATATTTAGATGGGGAACTGTCTAACAGTAAACCAGATGTTGACATGGAAAGTAGTCTAAAAGAGTCTTTAAAAATAATGAATACTGAAACCAAATGATTGAAATTAGATTCTTAACCATATGGAGCTGTTTTCTAGTGTATAAAACAGGCCCTGTTTAACTTAATAGGGTATTTTTGAATAAAATAAATGAGCCATGTCAGAGGGGACAGGAAGAAAAAAAAAAAATATAGAAAGGGTGTGGGAGTGAGGAGATGGAGGAAAACTGTGATGCTGTTACTCTAGGATGTTACTGCCTCAAGCTACCCTTGTGGCTGTTGTGGTTTTAAATGGTTTCTCATGGTAAAATCCCCTGAAATTCCACCATGTAGCTGTCTGTGTCCTACAACAGTCAGATTCTCTGAGCAGTTCTGAGAGCAGCCTCTTGAAAAATACTGCATTTGATTTTATAAATGCCTTATAGCAGTGCATCTGATAACAAAGCAGCTTGGAAGGAAAGACACTGTATTTATAAACTTAAGTACAGACTCTCCATAGTGAGAAAACTGGCAGTGATAATAGTTATTAGAATCTAGATAATAGGAAATCAGTCTGAAAGAAGGCCATATCTGGTTTTTAATCGCACGTCCAAATCTTCTGCGAATGATGAAGCAATACCCAAAAGCAGGCATGCCCTATTGATCTTTCTTATGCCATTGTGGGAACTGGCTTAAATTGCAGTCTTGGCACATTTCAACCTGAAGAAGTCATGTTAGGGGAAATTAAGCTGTGGTATGGATTAGAAGGGAAGCTAGAGAAAAGATTTCTGAAATACATTAATTTACTATTATTCGTCTTTTTAAAACAGACGTTCAAATTGTACATAGGTGATGGGAGACTATTCAGAGATATATCAGGAGCAAGACGTTAAGATAAAAATGAGAGGAACAGTACACAGAGTGAAGAAAATCAAACAAGGGGTGAGGCAGAAGTACAGGAGAGTGATTAATATCTCAAATTTGAACAGATTCTTTAACAGTCATTGTAAAACTCTAGATGAAACTGTCAGTTTTATATTGTTCCCCTGCCAAATGTTATCTCTGTTTCAGAGTGAAGATCTTATTAAATCTGAAAACGATGAGGCTGATGATATGCCAGAGGTTCAAGACACGGTGCAGTTCATACCAGGCAGTAAATTGCTTTGGAGGATAAATAGTAGGCCACCAAACTCATCACAGGTAACCGTTTCAATCAGTCTGTGTATTGCTCTCACTAGTGACTTACCCACGGGAACATGAGTAACGTTCAGGAGAAACCCTGGTGAAGTATCTGTCCTCAGCACTCCTATCGACAGGCTCTGGCAGTTCTTGCAGCAATAAAATTACATTACAGCAAACTGCTGCGTTCCCGTGCTAAAAGCATCACTGCTGCGGTGAAGTTGGTAGAAAGAGTGCGTGCTCTGACTGCAGCTGCCTCAGCGCCAGTCTGGTGTCTTAGGTTAGTCTGCCCGCGAGGTCTTTGCGCTTCGGGTGGCTAAAGTATGGGTACACGTTCCCTTCTGCTGACCCTGCTCTTGGAAGACTGGCTTCCAAAAAAAATGCAGTAACTGGGCTGCTGGCTAGTAACTTCAGTAGTTTCAATGAGGCTAGTTGGCCTTTTAGGTGTGGGTGTTTTTCATAAAAATCATGATGTTAAATATCAGATATGGACGAAAATCTGTCTTGATCCTCTGAAGCAAAGACTGCTTAAAAAGTGAAAGGTGTGATTTCCATCCCCTTCTGCCCTTCCTTGTCCCTCCACTCCAACAAAAAAAAAACCCCAAACAAAACAGTTTTGTACGAAACTAACCTTGCTTTCAGGGTAGCCAGTGGGAGAAGGTTTGACTCGGTAATTTCCCATGGAAGTTCTGTTGTATCCATTCAGTATAGGGAAGCCAGTGCCACTTTGCCAAAATAACTTGTATGTTGTCTTTAACTTGCCTTTAAGATGTACAATTTCACCAGTTTCGCTGTGAGTCTCAATGAGCTAGAAAAAGGCATGGAAGCAATATTAGCTCCCACTGACTGTCGGCTACGTCCAGATATCAGAAATATGGAAAACGGAAACATGGGTATGTGTTTGCTGGAGGCGGTGTTCTCCCGTTAGTAGGTTTTGAGCGGGATGACGGAAGGGGCTGATAGAGGAACGTTGTCTTCAGTTCCTCATTCCCAGAGCAGCCTTCTCTGGTTTTCATCCTGTGGTAATGAACGTGCTTTTGAACGACGTATGATGTCTGCTTTCTCCCAGAAATGTCTGGGAGAGCAGATGTGTCCGAGGTGGATCCCAAGGCTGCTGTCCTATGTTACGGTGTATGTGCGTGTTTGTTAACTGGGGGAACTGGCAGGCATGCTCCTGTGCTCCGGAGTTTGTCTGGAAAGACATGCGGTGAACAGACATGCTCTGTCGCTTGGGCTTGATCAGGAAAAACACGGCCAAATAATGAAAAAATGGCTTAATCTAAGTTCTTTCCTGCCATCTGGGTGCAGTGTTCCTGGTAGATAAAACGCCAAAATTTCTGTTTCAACTCTGTTTGTCGCAGCAACTTCTCTGAAATGACAGTTTTAGTTTTACGTTGCCCGAGATTTTCATTGTTCAGTGAGATTGTATGCAGCAAATGCCTTCCTCGTGCTTAAGTGAACTGTATTTCATTTCTCTGCAGTCTTTTCTGTCTTCTGCGCTTTTGTTTCTATTTTGCTAAGTAACCAATTTCTCTTGAAACCTTTGTTAGATGTGGCTAGCAAAGAAAAAGAGAGACTAGAAGAGAAACAAAGAGCTGCTCGCAAGGAGCGTGCAAAGGACGAGGTGGAGTGGCACACACGGTAAGGAAGCTGGGCATTTGTTTAATGCACGGAAGGGTTTGGCATATTGCTTGAAACGTTTTTATTCGAGACGACGTGTGTTTGATTTCCTGCATGACGGCACGATTTGTAGTGTCACTTAAAGCATTTGCTGGGTACACATTTAAATAATGTAAAGCCAAAATTGCTGGTAACTTTGTTCTGGAGAAATTATCTAATAATAAATGCTGAAACCTGTCATAATTAACTATTCTGGTAATGCTGGATTTTTGTTTTGGGTTGTTTTTTTTTAAACCCAAAGAGGTTATATTTTTGTTAGAATAAATAAAACATTAAGTCTCATCAATTGTTTTCAGTCAACGTGGCTAAAAATTGAGCATCTGTTAATGTTCTGTGCACAGACCAGCTCCTTAGAACAAAACTGTTTCCTCTTTGGACAGGTTTACAAAAAGGGTTGTGTAACTGATTTGGCATTTGGTAATGGGTTCAAACTGAACGAAGGTAGATTGAGATTTGGTATAAGGTAGAGTCTTCACCGTGAGGGGGGTGAGGCGCTGGCACAGGCTGCCCAGAGAAGCTGTGGCTGCCCCGTCCCTGGAAGTGTCCAAGGCCAGGGCGGACGGGGCTCTGAGCAACCTGGTGTGGTGGGAGGTGTCCCTGCGGTGGCAGCGGGGCTGGAGCTACGTCATCTTTAGGGTCCCTCCAACCCAAACCCTTCTGTGATTCTTTCAAAGTAAAAATTAATGTATGTAATCAATATATAATCTAGAGTATCAATGTTGTTTTTATTTGGAATGGGACAGCAATTGTAAAATCCATTTCATACTCCATCATGACTTTATGTAAAAAAAAAAAGGATGCTTTATAAGGTGTGGTGATAATTGTGTGTGAAGCTTCATGCCTTATTTTTCATGTTCAGAGTATTTCCTGAGAATTTTTTTTATAAGAACTACCAGCGTCTTTTTGCTTCTTTCACAACATTGTAAAGTTGTTCTTTTCTCTTATTAATAACTGTTCACTCTGATTGCTTTTCTTTTATTGTTTCTTTTTCTTTTTGTCTTTTTTTTACAGATGGTTTAATCAAGGCACTAACCCATACACTGGGACTTCAGATTGGCTGTACTCAGGTGGCTATTTTGATAGAAATTTCTCAGACTGTCCAGACATATACTGAAATTACGGGACCAATTGCTCATCTCATCTGGACATCTAGTTACTAGATTTCATTCCAAGCCAGTTACTCTGGTTTTGTTGATAGCAAAAACCAGCTTTTCTAAGTAAATTTTAACAAAAATTCTATCGATCAACAATCAAGGATTTAATTATCACTAACGTTGGATTGCCAAATATTTAAATACTGTTGCATTCTTTCCATAAAGCTGCACCTGAAATCATCATGTTTTCACTAATTTTCAAAGGGACCTTTGGTTCTTCATTTTTTTTTTTTTCCCTAGCTTCTGTGTCAGGAAGATACGCTGTGTCTGGTAGAGCACATAACATCCTTGAAAACTACGTAACTTAAATAAAATAGAGATAATATCCGTGTTACTTAGTACAATAGTGAAGAATCTGAAGTTTTTGGAACTCGGAGCAGGGATGAAAAGCTAATATGGTACCAACAGGATCAAATCTAGTACTGTCGATACTCCCCGGGAAGAGACGCGTGTGAACCTCCCGTACGGTATGTAGCACTACGTGGGGACTGGAGCTCCTGCCCCCGCGCTCTCAGTACGGCCCAATCATTCAGAGACTCGGGGAAACAAAAACCAGCCTGAGCTTCTCGAACTGTAGTTGTCTGTTACAGACTCTTCGCAACTTCTGGACACTGTGAGCATTAAACTGTGTACCTGTGGTAAAGTTACACAAAGCGTACGTTAGGAGGAGGGGAGGGTGCGTTAGGTGTGCTTTTTCTGACGTCAAACGCTGTTCTTAAAAATACCAGAAGCTTCGGAAGCAACCGTAGGAATGTAGAGGTGGTTACAATGTAAAATATATTGCTTGCTACCACTCGGAGGCTTAAATCCTCTGCACTACCTTTGGCAGCTTTGGCACTATGTATGCTTCTAGACTAAACTTTTCTTTGGAAGCACTTTGGTACGTATATCCATACAGGTTCATGGTTTGGGGAAGTTTTGGTTTGCATGTTTTTCATTATTAGGTCACGTCTGTTTTGTATGTTGTGAAAAAGCGGAATCAATTTAAAGCTTTGGCAGAGTTATACCTATTACAATCTGTGAGCACGTGCTGTCAAAAAGTGGGATTCTTTTGTTCCATATCAAACCATCGAAGCCATATAATACTGGAAATAATCAATTGCTGAATTGATGCATTCATTTTCTTCCAAGTAGTTCACTTCAGGGGGTAAGTGGGAGAGAGGCTTGAAAAATTAGGTCCAGTAATTAAAACTAATCCTAATGTTGCTGCTGCTTTTCTGAAAGTTTTTAATTGAGCGACCAGGCAAAAATGGAGAGCGGTGCGCTGCTGTGAAGTTTGCAGTAATTCAGAAATTACTGCAACACCAGCAACTTGAGGAATGCGTGGAAGAAGTGGTCTGATCGATGTCCAAACACGTGTCTGGCTTCATCCAAAGAGCAGATTTTTGAAGCGCTTCTCTCCCAGCTACGGGGATAAAAAGCAAAATTAACTTACTCATGGAGAAACATTTTTGTATCAAATCAGGCGTGTAATGGTTGGATTAACTTTACATTTTTCCGAGATTTAGTTGTCGTCTTCCTTTGGAAAAAATAAGAAAAGCTGTAAAAATTCAAGGCAATAAGGGCCGAATCTGGAACGCACTCATGGCAATTTTATTCTGTCACCAGGAGCCGGACTTTGTGCCGACCGCAAGTCTTCAGGACTCGCGAGCTACGTTTGGTAGTCTGGCCGCCGTGGTTCCTGAGAAGCGCGTAGACACTTGACTTCTAAAAAGACACTGCTGATCCCTATGGGACAGCATAGAAATACTCTTCAGGAAAACAAAAGAAAACAAAACACAAACACACTTTAATGACTGTGCCGAGCACTGTAACCCCCTTTCCAAACGCGCGAGCAGCGTAGGGAAGCCTTTGTTTAGGTGGGGACTGAAAGGATTCACGTATTAAGCCAGTTTAACATCTCCTGGGAGTTTAAAACTTGCTTACACTAAATAGTACGTTTAATGCTGGAGTAATGTTTCTAAAACAATACATACAAATAGAAACTGCCTGCTTGGAAGAACTGGAGAGTAATTACTAAAGGAATATTCTGTTTATAAGAAGCATACAGGTTAGCATCCCTCTTGTTTAAGTTACAGTTTAAATGCAAAGACCTAAACCCTTTTCATTATGTGAAAGCATGAAAAAAATATAACAATGCGTTTAATCCAAACTTCAGTATAGAATCTTCATGGGCTATAAAAAGAAACCAGGAAGATTTCTAAAGTAAGAACACTTCAATAGTTATGTCTTTACCCCCTTCCTCCCCTTCCTTTAGTGTAAAGGTTTTAGTAAAATTTAATATTTAGTTTCAAATCAGGGGGTTTTTTTAATTTATTGTTCTTTGACAACACTTACAAAATACTTTCCCCTCCCTGCCAAGGCGTCTGTGCTTGGCTAGCCGTGGGGCTCCTAACGCCCCGCTTCCATGGCTCTGAAAGTGAGAAAGTTTTCTTTTCGATGCAGATCTCGCCTCGGTAGTTTACGTGTCAAAACATTAATAACTTTGCACCTTTTGAAAGAATGTCACTTTTATAACTTGATTAAACACTGTATATAAGATAACTGTGTTAGTATATGTTAATACAGCTATGTAGAGAAACTGTCTAGAAAGAAATTATAATAAATACTTCCTACCCTTCGGGCCTCTAGATGGTGGCAGAGAGATTTTTGTGAGTGAGAGCTGGACGGGGCAGCTGTCTGGTAGGGCAGGAGGGGCTGGAGCCGACTCTGGCTTTGTTCAGCCAGCTCCGGGCCGTGGGTTTTCATCTCATCACGCTGCTTATTAGCTAAAGATGATTTAAACCAAAGCTTTGAATGCCTCCTGCCCCGCCATCGAGGCTTTCTCCCGGCTGCGGGTGGGCTCGGTTCCGTCACAGCCCCTTCCCCTGCGGTACCTCGGGTCTGAGAGACGTGGGGTGACGGCGGCGAGGGATGTGGGAGTCGTGTCGGAAAGTGGCGAGGGGGCAGGGAAGAGAGGGGGCTGCGGGGGCCCTGGGAGCGCTCCCGGGGCGGCCGAGAGCTGGAGCCAGGGGCCTTCTCCTGAAGCACAGAGGGCAAGTGAAAAATTAACTTTAGAGTTGCCATG
>KL272560.1:4920-17915 GCA_000699545.1 Podiceps cristatus
GCTTATGAATGTAATGTTCATAAACATCAGTGGCTCATTTAATGAGCAGGTGGCTGTTGCTCTGGTCTATGGATCTTGAGGAAATACACGTTAACCTTTCTGAAATTGAATAAGGCAGGACAAGATAGTAGTTTAAATACAAACCAGCTCTAAATTCACATAGCTTGTTCTGAAGGTATTGAGTGTTAGCTGGATAAAACAAGCTCTCTTACTTTGTTTCATGCTGGAAACCATGGTTGTCAGATTTAGCTGAGTGAGTGGCAGTACAGAGTATCAGAAAAGCAAATGAGTCCAAAGCAAGGTGAAGGCATGTTAGCTAATTAGGCTCCTGAGCATTGCTTAGCAAGGATGTCACCAAACAGCCAGACCAGACTGGCCAAGAGGGAAAGGCCATGGAGTGTAAGAAAGCAAAGTGGCTTTCTCACCTACTGCAGACAGGGTCTGCTTCTGGAGTGGTATCAATGGATAGCAGCGAAGCAGACCTGGGAGATGCAGATGCTATTTATGGAGCTGAATGGGAAACATCAGGCCTCTGTGATTCAGATTTCTGGGCTGCTTGCAGACTTAAGAGAACTTCCACTTCACCCTCCACTTCCACGGTGAGGGAGGCTGCACCATTCTTTTCGTACATAATAAAAGCGGGGATACTGACATGCCAAACACGTCCAAAGGCCTTAGCTGAGGTGATTGCTGTAGCTAGCCTTTCACCCTTGTCTAAGCTTAAAGAGTCTCAATGTGTGTAAGTTTAGCTATTAAATTGATAACTTGTAAAAAGGAACCTTATAAAAATTTATAATATAACATGAAAGACTTCTATATATGTTTGCATTCAACGGGATCTACTAGAAACTTAGCTCTCAGAAATCTTTTAAATCTACATGAAATTACATCAAACCTCTTACAAATATCTCACCTCTACCCCTCTAATGTGTAGATAAGAGTCTAAAGAACATAACATCCAGATAAACTGATGTAGACACAGATGAGTGGTAAGTTTACACCTGGTTTCTTGAATTCTTTGTGCTGGGGGTGGGGGGGAGAAAAAAGATCCCTGACTATCTGATAGAGAATAGAGAGAGATGAGGCTGCAGCTCACAGGGCACAAGTTTGACGGTGTCTATTCTCTTTCACTACAGGAAAAACATTACCAGGTTTCTAAAAGATTTTCACTAACACAGTGTACAGCCTGCAGATACAGTCGGTATAAACCCAGGCTCACTACTTATTTGAACCTGAGATGTTATTTTGGCACTGAAAAACAGCCAGTGAGTTCGTGAGTGTGCGTTAAGGGAGTTATGCAAAACTCATAGGAAATAGTTCGTCTACAGAGCAAATGCAATGTAAACAAGCAAAATACAAGCAACTTATCTTCCTCCTCCTGTATCTGCGGTGCTCTATAGTAGAGGGGGAACATACATAGACAAAATTCTGAGGGCAGGTAAGAAATAAATACAACCAAATTGTTATTACTTTTTATTTGTTCCCTCCCACCCTAGAAAGCAGAAGTGGTCCCAAACTCCATTTGAAGTAAATCACATGAGATTCATTATTCCATCTGAAGCAGAAAATGTTAGCACTAAATTATTTCTATGAAATCTGGAATATATAATTCATTCTATACAGCCTCCTCCCCTGGAGATTTTTATTTCATTAATGAAAAACAAAACTCTTGTAAAAAAAAAAAAAAAAAAAAAAAAGGAATTACACTGTTCAGCACTTCTACTTAAAAAATGCCTTGATCTTAAAGAAGGCAGCCTCATCAGTTTAATGACGTTTGTTGATTACTTTCCATTAAAACTGACAAAAAAAATATGGCTTCGTAAGTGGCAATTTAACCTTTGAATTAAAATACACCTTCCCTTTTTTTTCCCCCCTGTCTCACCCTCTCTATTCCCTCCGCTTTTAGATATTTATTATTCACGCCCTTTCTGCTCTGCTCTGAAAGCTTTTACCAAGGAATAATCTGATACAAAGCAAAGCCTGGTTTCATCCCAACAGGAAGAAGCCCAGGAGCACAGGGGAATGGCGACAAACTGTCCCACCGCCTCAGCTCTCCATCTCACGCCTACGCACAGCTACCAGCAGGGAAGACCATCACAACAGTTTCTAACCCGAAGAGAGGACATCAGCATTGCATTTTGGACCTCTGTTTCTTCTGTGGACCAGTTGTCCTTACGGCAACCATTTCCATCAGAGACAAGCAGCTCGGTACTGCTCTCTGCTGCTTGTTTCAGCTTTTGCAGCAGCAGCTTTAAAACTGTCATTGCAAAAAGAGAAATCTGTGAGGTGTGGGGAAAGAAACAGCAGGAGGATCACTTCAAGTGCTTCACGCTATGGTTAAATTAAATTCCAGCCCCCTTCCCGTCCTCTCCTTCTCCCACACTTACATGAAACTTGCTTTCTGAACTGTCTCCCCTTTGAATTTTAGAGAGGAAAAATCCCTCTTTTTCTCCAAGTTTGGTGCCTAATCTTATACGATATTCAAACGATCTTGCATTCACCTTTTCAAAGAAAAATGCACGCAGCAAAGAACACATTAGGCATTATTTGTCACTTCCACACATCAGCGCACCGTGGCTGACTGTAACTAAGTCAAGCTGTTGTTTTTAAAGCAAATGAAAATATTTGGGGGAGGGGGAGGGAATGTGGAAACAGCTCCCTAAAGAGCAGGAAACATTTGTAAACAGAGCTGGAAAACACAGCTGGACCATTAAAATGCACGCAGCAAAGAACACATTAGGCATTATTTGTCACTTCCACACATCAGCGCACCGTGGCTGACTGTAACTAAGTCAAGCTGTTGTTTTTAAAGCAAATGAAAATATTTGGGGGAGGGGGAGGGAATGTGGAAACAGCTCCCTAAAGAGCAGGAAACATTTGTAAACAGAGCTGGAAAACACAGCTGGACCATTCCAACCTGGGGCTCTGTCAGCCGCTGTGGTCTAAGAAGATATTAGAGAAGCTGCATTCACTCTCGCAGTAGGTCTGCAAATGCAACCGGACAACTGCCAGTACACAGCAGGCATACAAGAGGAGATAACGGGAATAGCACAGAGCTCTCAGGCTCGTCTTATCTACTACTCAGGAAACTACCACATCAGAACTGGCAAAGTTGCTCAGCTCCACTTCAAAAGTCTCAAAACAACCTATCTTGTCTGGAGTAGTCTTAAGACAGCACACCGTATACGGTCATAAGGAGCAGAAGAACAGAAGCTAGTGCCTTGCCTGCTAACGGAGATCCGTGGCTTTAGCAGGCACTGGTAGAAAACTTTGATCAAATGCCCTGGCTACCACTGAAGCAGACAGTTCTTCTGTTAAAAGATTTACAGCTATTAATGGCACACAGGAGTACAATATGCTGGAAACTGTTATCGAGTGAACGTGCAAGAAGGGGTTTTGAAAATGAGGCCTATGCATATCGAGCCTAATAGGCTTTAATAGCAAGTGTCAGAAAATGTCAAGAAGGTTGCTGAATATTGCAGATCATCCTCTTCCTCTAGACATATCCAATCTGAAGTGTTCGTACCAATGGCTTCAGATTTGCCTCAGCTGGAGTAGGAAGGCAGACCCCCGCACGCAGCGGTTCGAACACCCCCTCCCTGTGAGCTTCCAGAGGGCCTGACCTTGTCAGCCAGGGACCTGCAAGCAACTAAGACATCAGAGAAATTGCCGGCTGTAACAGGAGGCTAAAAACTCAAGTCGAGAGGATCATCTTGAAGCAACCAGGCTCAAGAGCTCCAGTTTCAGACGCAGCCCTTTGACCCGTGTGAAGTCCCTGCCTGTGAAATGGGGATATCAATTTTCTTCTACTCAGAACATACAACCTCATTAAAGCGGGAATCACACAGGAACACACAAGTTAATTAGAACAGGAATCACACAACTGTGCAACACTTGCCACCACATATGGCTTGCTGGCTGCAGACAGTCTTTGCTGAGACTTCCAGATCCCAGCAACATGCGAACAGCAAGCGACAGTAAACTGAGAAGTGCTCCTTTCCCAACTGACTGTATTCTGTTAAGGAGTGAAAAAACCCAACATGGTACTACTACATTGCAGGCTGAGAGCCTGTGATGTCAAGGATTTAAGACTCGATAAATACTTTGTAAGAAGCACTGGATTTATATCTTTATAATGCAAAGGTGATGCAACAACGATGGACTAGGACAGACTGGATTTTTCAGGTAGTTTTGTATTTTGTTCTGATGCAGGTTTCAGCTGAAGTATCTGAGACACTTCCACTTTGTTTCTAGGGGAGCGGGATTAGTCTCACATTCTGATTTTGAATTTTACTTCCAGCTCTCTGGTTGTTGTTACAAGTGGCTATGAGAGGTGCTTTTCTGGAGGTTAATGCTACAGCCTAGTCCATTCAATTCTTCTTGATAAGCAACTTTTATTGCTTCAGTGCTTAGGGAATGAAAAGGATCTTGTTATTCTTTTAATTTTGCACCTAGTATCGACATTGCTATTTCCATGTTTACAACAAGAACAAAGTAACACCCAAGAAAATTAATACATGCTGCAAACAGACAGCTGTTTGGTTTTAATTTATACATGCAAGTTTTACCATCACTCTAACTGGAAAGCTAAATAATATAAGAAAGTCATTAAACATGTTTCCTATTACGCAGCAATAGCTAACCTTTCTAACAACAGAGGCACTGTTCAGTATCGCAGTGATAGTATTCAGATGTTGGTGCCCCACCATCCATGCCTGAGTATAAAAAATGACCTGTCGCCTTAGAATTCAGAGCACTTAATGACAGAGGAAGTTTAGCATGACTCTACCAGGGGCAGGTGTTTAAATAAGTCAGATGTCTCATCAAGGTTTGCATGGGAGGGAAATGCAGGAGAAAATGTTAAGCCATTGATTTTATTTGCAGCATAACTATGTGGACCTCTGGACAAAACAGTTTTGTGGAATCCAGGACCAGTAAAGCTGGGCTGAAGGGGAAGATCAGTCTGAAATAGTTTGGAGATCACCAGCTCCCCCATGGGAAGGTTTGTTCAGATGAAGCAGACATGCAGTGGCAGGACCAACAATGAAAATTATTAGAGTGATTCATTTCCTCTTTTTCCTTTTTAGTACCATCTGGCAGCATGAATACAAGACTAGAAGCAAAAAATGCAGTTGTGTTCAGCCTGACAAAAGCTGGCTAACAAGGACTGTTTTCAGTGAGACAGAGAGCTTACAGCATGTATCTTATGCTGACTTTGTAATTGCAAGGAACCCCCAGATTTCTTCCCGTCAAGCAGCCCATATGCCACCCTGGTGAGTGAATTTAAACAGCAACCCACAGAATAATTAAGGACTTCTAAAACAGTCCACATATTTTGTGGGGTCTGTATAAACTGCATCCATTTATTTGCAGTGCATTGCTAATAGCCCAGTTGTTCAGCATCCAAAACTCCATGTGTACAGGAGAACCAAAACTCAAAACGAAACAAGGTGTCCCACAGGCAGCTTTCAGAACTGCCTCCAAATGTTTGCAGAGACTGATCTTTATTCCTGTCTGTGATGCTGGGCCTCACACAAGCCATCTCACTCTCCTAAGGCTGCATGTGGGGATTGTGATGACTCCTCCTTTTGTAAAGCCCTTCAGGATCTGCAGGAAGCTAGATCCACAAGGAAACAAGAACAAAGACCTCTCCTCATGGAAAAGTCCATGTTGGCCTAAGGTGAGCTGGGCTCTCTGCATTCCCCTGTTGGTCTGACAGAGATCAGATTTAAAGCACTCTAAAGGCGCCTCATTGCTTCCTGAAGGTATTTAAAGAACGGACAGATGCGGTGCTTGAGGGCACGGTATGGATGGACTTGGCAGTGATGGGTTAACGGTTGGACTCGATGATCTTAAGGGTCTTTTCCAACCTTGACAATTCTATGATTCTATGATTCTCAACCATCACTCACCTAGGCTGCTTCCCAAAGGCATATGTGTTAAAGGACATGTTGGCTTTCAAGGAAGTGATCCCTTTCTCATTCCAAAAAAGGAGGGGGAAAAGGATGGTTGCAGGGGCCGAGCCACTCCACACCCTGCTGCCAGGGCTTGCAGTACCAGGTCTCTTGTAGTTCGCAGGGAGCCCAGTGACTTTCTGGTTGAAGCAGCTACAAGCTTTCATTCATTCCTTCATTCCTGTTAGAAGGCTTTTACAAAGAAAGGACTAGCCCTAGAGCCCTTCGTTACTAGGAAGAAAGCATTGGCAGAGAATATGCTCTTCACCTTAGACTCTGATTTGGCCCACTCTCCACCACTAACCTGTTATGTCATAAGCCAGCAAACCTTTGAACTCCTACCTTCTTCAGAAAGTCTCCATTTCCTAACAGGACACACATTAGAATAATACCCAGTATGACACACACGACCAGCCCAGGCAGGAAGAATTTGCTTTGCCCTTGACTAGCTGCCAGAACAGAGGAAGCTGCTTGCAGCAGCCCTAAAGCACTAAACCAGTAGAAGGAACCTCAGAAAACACACAGATTTTCACAGCTCCGTGTAGGTGTTAGATACACAAAGAAATTCACTAATACTAGTGGAACACATGTTATCTTTCAATTATTTCAAGTGTCAGGCTCTTTAGGGAGGTTTTCATAAAAGTTTCAAAGCATCCCAAACAAATCACCAGATTTAAATTTCTGCCACACCAAAACTTCCGAGGGTCTTTAAAACAGTTCTAAACTTCGGAGATGACTACAACTCTGTTCTACCACAAAATACTTAGGCTGTGAAATGACACAGATGTACTTACCTATTGCATCATTTACAAAGCAAAGCACTTAAAACCCAAGCAGTGAATATTAAAGGACATAATAAATTTTACATTGCCTACATAAAAACCATACATTATTCATATATTATTCACATTTACATAAAAGGAATGCATTTTTCATCATTACAGAACAACCTTAACTCTGACCTGTGGATTTTCTCAATATATTTGTTGTACTAGTTTTAGATTCTAAATATTTTATATTAAGTGTTACATGGGAAATACTATCATTCGTTAACTTTATCAACTGACAATTTTAATTAGATTTTCCAGAGAATAGCATTGAACATACAGTTTCATAAAGTGTATAACAGTGTTGATTTATGGAAAAAATATGCATCTTGATTTGCATTTGGGAATGATTAAAGTATTATTAATGTGTAGATACATCTTTAAAGTTTGCATTGGGATTATAGTTGAAGGTTAGTTATGAAAATAAGCTTTTCATCCTTCAAACCCCCTGACTCTGCATTTGAGCTATGAGGCAGATGTAAAGGGATCCTTAATATTCCTCCAGTCTGCAACCAGATCAGAGAACTGTATGGTCAAACACAAATGCTCCTTTCTTCCAGGCAGTCACACATAGGCTCACAGTTGCTACTTAAAGCAGACCCGCTAGACTTAGTATGTGGATCAGGATTAAGGCTGTTGCGGACAGATGAAATTTGTTTCTTAGTAAGCATAGGAAAGTAGGATCGAAAGGGACCTCCTTGGTCATATTCGTGCTTACAGGATTACAAAATATTTCCATATTGACTACATCATGCAGATGCTATAAAGCTGATGATGTTGTTAAGTACTCATCTGTTTAATTCTCATTGCTTCTCTTGCCTAAGTATTTCAACACACTAATATCATTTGACTATTTCACTGCTTCTAATATAGATTGGATGACGTGCAAAATTTGCACACAAATCAATGTCCATCTTTTAATTACTTGAAATGCTTTATTGTGCTAATGAGGTACGACGCACCTACTAAGTTAAATATGCATGAAAATGCTTAGAGGATTACGGTCACAGTTCCCATCCTAATTCTCAGAAACAAATTTAGAACAATATAAACTGACTATCAACACTTGAAGCCAAAAAGCCAAGATTTAAATTTATCTGTACTTTGGTTAATTGAGCTCTAGATCCAGACTCTGTTGAGAAAGCACATCATCCCCTAACATTTACCAGCTTTATTTCAACACAGCACCTACAGCAGTAGCTCCTCTTAGCACAATACTTGTAATAATGTGTGGTTTCTGACAGTGGAAATTTTGCTGGCATTCTGTCATGCATTCTTCAAAAAACTTTTGTCCATACTGAAGCCATAGTTCCCTTTTTGATTCTCATTTGACTTTAGGTTTTTTTTTTTGCTGGTGGGAAATGTGAGTGTAAGACAGGAAGTTGAAGGGAAAATTAGGGAAAAAAAAATCAATTAAAGGACAGCAAGAATGCTTTGAATGAAAGGTGTAAAAAAGATGCAAGTCAATACAAGAGAATCCTATCAATTTCCTTATTGTGACTATATTAGAAAACTGTAGCTTCTGCTTGCCAAAAGCATGAAATCAGTCATTCTTTCCTTTATCATTATAGATTATGGTGACATGACTTAGGTACGGTATGAGGGGAGATCTAATTATCAACTGATGAGTCATGCTATACAATTTTAGTTGTAATCAGTCATGTTCTAACCGGAATCCAAGTTACATGCTGGTAATTATCCACTGTGGATAGAAAGATGTGATGATTTATTTTTCAGACTTGCAGTGCCATCTGATATGTTCACAAAAAGGCTACAAAAAGAATTAATTAAAAAACATTTACACAGTATGAAAAATACCTACATTTCTATAGCTATCACAACCCCAGATCTCACTCCTGAATGGTAATGGTCAGCTCAGAGTCCACCATTTCATACTTGAATCTAGATTGGGTTTCCCTGGTATATCCCTTCATATTTAACATTGAATTTAACACACAACTTTTTTGCCCAGTCTTTCAGTCTTGCAAAATCCTTCAGCAGTTCCTCAGTTTACCCTTGTTCTGACAAACTTTTGTATCATCATCACTGCTCATCCCCTTTTTCTGTGTCTTCTATGAATATGTTGACCACTACAGGTCTCATCAGCCAGCCATGCAGAACTCCACTGACCATTTTCTGCTGGACTCCGTTCCTATCTTTAACTGCTTATTTATCCATCATAATTTACCTTATCCAACGCCAGCCTGGTTTCCTTAAAAGCCTTTGACAAAAGCTCCTTAAAAAGTTGAAGTAGACTAGATGATTAATAAATTCATTCTTATGCATGTTTGCTAGCCCCCTCAAAGAAGGCCAAGAAGCTTATCAAGCAGAACTTCCCTTTAAAGAAGTTATGATGAATCCTCCCAAGTAGGTCATGCTTTTCCATATTTATACAAATCATTTATAGTTTCCACTAATTAGCCGGGGAAAATGATCAAGCTTAGAGGTCCCCTATGCTGCTGTAAAGACTGGTTGTCATCTTTGTCATTCTTCAGCCTTCAAGTACCAAAGAAATTTAAGCCTTTCCAGTACTGTTAGTAACTCAGCTAAATCATTTGGTAGTTACCTTACATTGCTAATACCAGCTGATTCGAGTAATCTATTAGTGCTTGCTTTGTCTATTTTTCCCTTAACCTTTTCTACCAGTTGCTTCAAACTCAGTTCAATTCTCCAACGACTCTCCCAAGCCGAGCCCCCATACAGGTTTCTGATATCTGAAACAAGCTTGGGCTCTGCAAAGCCATCAAAGGAAAAATGTTCCGAAGAAAATAGACCGCTATTAAAAATGTTGTTCAAATATTGTAGTTAGATCACGCAACCTGGTGTAGCCACCTCATTTGTTTGCTGTACTCAAGACTTGTCCTACCTCAGATAAATACTAAGAGGCATTCATCACACCTAATCTCAACCAGCAGATAGTGGTAGAATGACCCCAAACATCTTAGGTCTTCCATACACTGTAACATTTCTTTAAAGACCTTGCTCGTCATCTTAGAGTCTCTGGATTATGGCCTTGGTAATGTGTGCTGGGTCATACTCTGGAGCCCTTCCAGAGCAAAGCTACTGGATTTAGCAGAGAAACTCAGCCACAAGTTTCCAGTGAGGCAGCCTGGAAGAACAGACTGGAGACAAGAGACTTTGTCAACTCAAGCTCGGCTCTCACCAGCAGCATAGATCTATGCTTCAGACACTTCTATTAGAGTCTGTCCTGCCAATGGGGATGTTTCTCTCCTTCTGAGACTATAGAGAGAGTCTATTTGGCTCAGCACCTAACTTCGAAATTATTATTATTATTAGGAGACATGAATTCTAACTTCTGTGATTCAGATTCTCCTTCATAAAACACAGAGATCTGAGTCTTGTCCTGTACCTCAGGGGGAAAAACACATTAAATATTTCAAAACACTTTGATACAGCACTTGGAATGGAACTCTCAAATTAATGCCTTCCAGGGAACTCAGAGAGAATTCAGAGCAATTAGTTTTGTTAATTGCTGCATTTTGGAATTTTGTGCACATTTCAAGAAATTTCTCCTTCAGCCCAGCTGAAGACTATTTTAACTTATCTAAGCCAGCTTAGACAAGGACTTTGCCCTCAAAAGTAGACTGAAAATCCTATGAAAATAGACTGTTTGGGTACTCTGGCATTTTATACCAATTGTACACCATTTTACAGTAGGCGTTCATAAAAAGAATGTGCCTGACAAAATGTAACAATGTTTTTTCACTATCAGGGAAGTTTAAGTTTTAGTTGCAGGCTCAAGCTGGTTTTTATTTTATCATATTAATTTGATCTTCTGTAATAAATATAAAGTTAATATAGAGTTTATAAAATAGGTATTATTATTTACTTAATGGCCCATAACAACATCCATAGAGAATTTATATTTCACAGACCATTGACTTGATAGATTGTGACAGCTCTTCTGAAGATGTTCTGGTCTACTGGGTCATTACAGACAGCATGCACAGACAGTAAATCCATGTCCTAAATATCCTAGTAACATTTTGCTCAAAACAGTTAATTGAATGGGATCAAAATCAGTTCAAAATATTTATTTTATTTTTAAAAGGCAAACCAGCATGAGGTACATTACAGATCATTTGCTAGCAAAAGCTTGAAAAAGTCATGTTGTGAATTATACGAATGTTTTTATGTATGCACCGCTGAAACAAGTGGACACAACACAGAAGATATATGAAGAAAGAGGTCCTGTCTCAAAGAACTTGTCTTTTAAACCCTTATTCCACAAAGATTTCCCTTGGTGGTTTACAACACAGTAATGAATAATCTGTCTGGATTTGGATTACTACAAATTATCTAGTCCCAGCCCTGAAGGCCACATACAGCCTTTTTCCTGTAAATTGTCTGTTGTTTTCAAAGAATTGCTTGCATGGGCACATATTTCTTGCATGATTTCAGACTAGTTTTAGGAAGCAGAGGAATACTTCAGCAAATGAGAAGGAAAACACTGAGAAGAAAGGTTGTACTAATCTGTAATCATGAAACATCACTCTAGACCATGTGTACATTTTGATGATTCTGTTAGCCTTGTTAAACTGAAGATGAACATTATTGATGCCCTCTTAGGATTCAAAAATTGGCTGAAACAAGGTGCTTTTTTTTTTTTTCCCTTTTTGACTTCATTTAGAATAAATTAAATAATTCCTCCAGCTATCACATTGTGTCAAAGTGAACAACCTAAAAGCTGTTTACTAAAATAAGACATAATGAAAACACTGAGATCTTGAATTACAGTGCTGAGAATGGCACCATTGTGGCTTAAATACCACAAACTCAGTTGATATTCACAGATCAGATATACGGCGACAACCCACAACAAAAGCGTGAAAACAAAGCACAAGATAGACATAGCAGGAGGGAACATATTACTAAAGTGGTCAATACGGAGTAGCATGTGAAAAAGAAGGTAACATTTTGACTTAAGTAGACTTAGGATTCAGAAGAGCAGAGTTTTCACACTTGGACTAGGACTGCTACTCATTTCCTCAGAACAGCTCTCTAGCAGCCACTTCTGAAGAGCAAGTCACTCTAGAGGCAGCTTACCAACCTCTTCTCACCAACGTTTAAAAAGAGGGTGATTCTGAACCAGATGCTGCTTGGGACTAAAGGAAGGCTGGAGGAAGAGAAACCCCAGTAATAACAAAAATGGCAATAGAGAGGAGTGGAAATCAGAGACTCATATATAATGAAGATCACAAAAATGTGAAGGTCAATTCTTCAGCAGCAGTGTCTCTTCTGACTCAGGACAGTTGCTATCTCTCCTAATGAAGCCTTACCATGGCACAAAAAAAGAAGAGAAGGTTCAGTATTTTTAAGTTTATTTTGGCAAGTTACCAGCGGTGTTCAGGGCCAGGTGGGATGGGGCCCTGGCCACCCTCGTGTAGGTCCAGGCCCGGAGGTTGGTGGCCCTGCCTGTGGCAGGGGGGTTGGAACTCTGTGATCCTTGGGGTCCCTTCCAACCCAGACCTTTCTATGAATCTATGAATGAATCTATGAATCTATGAACTTACACTTACTTCAAACTAAAGTCAGCAGCAAACATCTGATGCAAAATGCTATGTACCCATGATTCACATCTGGACCTTTGGGAGCAACATCCATCTGACAAGCATCCTTACTTTTACATAAAATTTGGTACTATGATCAGCACCCTTCTTCCCCTGTCTGCATTTTAAAAGACAGAGCTGAACGCCAATCATCTCCATGCAGGAAAGGGTCTGGTAATACAGCAGTTTTCATGCAGACCTGAGCAGATAGAGATGCTTCATAGAGCCCTAAGTGAGGCAGTGAGCTCCTGAGAAAGATAAGACTTCCTCCTTGCCTTCCCACCTCCCCCCCCCGCAATTTCTGATGGTTTCACCCTCAGAAAGCGGCATACTGTATGGGCTGATCTTAACTACCATTCCTCTTGGTCTTCTGACTGGTGCAGGGTCCATCTTCTACTGCTGGCTTTCTGCAGAGAGTTTGCACCATGATATAAGAGATACCACACTGAGGCACGGCAGTGCTCAGTTTTTGGAAGAGGAAGCTGGTGTACAAATCTTAAAACTGTCCATTTGAATTTATTGCTGATAAGTTGGCTAAGTTCCTCTTCTTGGGTAAGATACTTCTATTTTGTAGAACAAAATTCCAGACTTGCTATCAAAACAAATATGCAAATGCACTGTCGTGGTTTAACCCCAAACGGTAA
>JMFS01070917.1:0-10248 GCA_000699545.1 Podiceps cristatus
CCAACCTAGAAATCCTGTGATCCTGTGACTAGAAATGTAGTATTGACAATAAGGGAAATGAAAACGCAGGGAGAGTAAACACATTGATGCAAACGCATACAAATATAGGAGGTACTGCAAAAAAGTCATGGGGGTCAAGGGGTTAAACGCAGGTACCTTGCAGCATGCACATGCAAATCAATTCCAAAAGAGATTAGTTTAAAGGAGAAGTATAATCGGGAGGGGAGGAAACCTCTCAGTCTACCATAAACGTCTCCCTCTTTCACTGAAGCGTAAACACAAAATAAAGAAGGAGGGTTCAGTGAAAAGATCATTATTCATCAGCCCTATGGATAGTACAGTATGTATAACCCCTGAGATTCATACAGGCACCTGCCTCCAGATTGGCTGCGTAAGGGACAATTTATCATAACTGAGCACGTAGGAGTGGGGGAGGACACAGTGGTCATTGCCTGCACTGGAATTTATGATGGAAAAGAAAGTTAATTAAGTTCTGTGGTCAGTGCTTAAGGGAAAAAATAGAAGAGCTCCCAAATGCAATTCCTTGCTGGAACAGATATTTTGGCAGAACTTGCTAATTACTATATTAAACTGTTAATTTGGCAAGAGAGAACTAATTTTCTTACGGTAAGTTTTCGGGGAAAAATGCATTGAAACAAAACAGTTTTGTCATCTGGCCTTTTGTTGTCAAAAGGGAAAGTACACCTGGCATACTCTGTAGTTACTAAGATCATTATAGCACAGCAGATAACTGAGTGGCAGAGTGTGAGTAATAGCAGGGAGAGGAAAGACAGAGGCTTCTGAGATCAGTGGGAAAGGAACTAGTTTAAGGAAAAATGCAAGGCAACTGTATGTGCGACCACATTTGGCTAAATTACGACAACTACAAATCATAATGTAGTAATTCAATGAAAAATATCAAATGACGAACAGGACCCTTATTGCTTTGCATGATATGGCCTGGCATTTCTGGCTTTGGCAAACCCAATAAATTCGCTTTATGTTGCATTCTTATAGATTCTTACATAGATATATATATGTGTGTGTATGTATATATATATATATAAAACCAAAGGGATAAATAATCCTTATTAGGGCAGAAATCCTCAGGGCAAGACAGGTATCAAGTACAATAATTTAATCAACATCGGCTCCAGCCACATGACATGGACTATCTATAAGACTCCCAGTTTAAGAGCCTTACATGTCTCCAGTTCTGAAGTCAACTCTAAGACACTTCATTAGATATGGATATGAAACATAATGTGAAGAGCTGCATTCACCCTCTCTGGATATAGCCACAGACCAGAGCTTGCGTTTGTGATAGAATATGGGCCAACAGTAAGGAGGAGAGTTTCTGGTTCTTTTCCATGTTATTTATCACCCATTTTTTCATCTGCAGTTCCCTTGTGGAGCTGCGTTTCCCTTGAAAAATCAGCTGATCATAATCCCAGACCTCCTGCCATGATACTGTCCTGCTAAGGTACCACATCCTGCTAAGAATCGCTATTCAGCAGTGAATTAGTGCAAGGCAGGGAATAAAATTGGAAAGAAAATACAAGCAAAACTCTGCACACCATTCACTGTAAGAAAAAAATGTAAGCCGGTTCTGACTAGCTATTACATTTCAAACAGAATAACCTATTGGTCAAAAAGATGTGAGAACAGAAAAGTCCTAGATACAATAGGCTGTGAAATGGATACATGAAATTAAGAGGGAGTTCTACAAATTTATAGCAGATAGGTAAAAATAAGATCTAAAACAGAGTAAAATGTTCTTTCCTTTGAAAATATGCCCTCAAATGAAAAAAAAAAAAAAAAAAAAACCACTCCCTGGCCAGCCAGAATATCTTTAAAAGCTACAGCATGACAGCTTACTTAAGATACCTCATTTCAGTACCACAAACTGTCCTGTAGCTTCCCAAGACAGGAATCAGAATAAAAAAACCAAAACCAACCAACCAAACAAAAACCCCCCACAAAAAACAAAAAAGAGACATTGTTTTATAAAAGGGGAAGAAATGTAGATTTTGTATATTTAATTGCTGTGTTCAGGCAAAAAAATCTTCATTAGACAATTGACTGATAGATTTTTTAACTTCATCAAAACACAAATTCAACCAAATCATTTTTGCTAACAGATCATAATAGGTGAATGCAAGCTATGTAAAAAATAGATCCCTTGAGCCTGGGGTGCAAACAGAGGGGGTGAATAGACTTCTGTTTCATTTTAACCCATAAATAAATTTTAAATTTGAAAAAAATAAATCCACAAAGTACAAGATAACAAATTGAATTACAACTAAAGCAAACATTCAGTTATAGTGGGTTTAGTAAAGGAGGAATGATTTTTGTTTGTTTACTTTTTAAGCCTTTAATCCTTTTCAAATTAAGGCTTTTTCCATAAACAGCAAAATTCAGTGGGCAAGAACACTTGGTATCCTTAAGTATGCATTTTTTTACAGTGAAGCGTTTTGTTTAAAAAAACCAAACAAACAAAACAAACCAGTCATTTCTACTTACTAGGATGTCAGGATGTATAATAGCATTATAAGTATAAAACTTCACTAAATTACATCATTTAAGGTGAATAATGAAGTGCAAATTACATGGAAAAGCTATATGCACATTTAGTGATACGATTTGGCCCTCCACTTCATTTTTCTTATCTGAGGTAGAAAAATCAGAATTTGTTTTGCAATTTTAATGCATGTCCATGCCTTAAACTATGTTTTTTACTTGACTTTCAACAACTACAGTATATGAAACCAAAATATATTCCTCTTTATACATATTTTATAATTTGTTTCAAGTCGCATCTTAAAAGGTATTTAACTTTTTCTCCTGGATTCTGATTTTAGTTAATGGCAGTAGAAAAGTCACTGTCCTTGATCTGGAATTGTTTAGTAAGAAGGAGTCAGGGCTGGAGGCACATGAAACCATGTCAATCAGATGTAATTGCTCCGTAAAAGAAACCCTATCAAACTGAAGAAAAAGAACTAACACTAAACACATGGATTCACTGCAGCACCTAATCTACTAATGAGCTCAGCTTGTTATTTTCAGGCTCGGTATTCAAAAAAGTTCAACAAGAGAAACATGACAGTGAAGGACAACATTGCTTAAATAGTTTTAGATATTATATATTACAGGTGGAGCCAGTAACATCAGCTGTAGTTAAGGTTGCCAAGTACTTCCCATGACACTTCCCTTGCCACTATGTCCAGCTTCAGTCGCTTGGACTGAAAATCTCTATACCACATGTCTTCCTCTGCCTAGTATTTTTATTTTCTCTTTCATTAGCTTGATGATTTTTGTTACTATTTTATCATCACAGGAGAATGAACAACATTAAGGAAAAAAGGAAAATAAAGGGAAATGTGGTTTTATCTTAACAGCATAGCAGGTAGAGAAGACAACTTTTACCCCGGAGGTGACTGGTTGTGTTTTTGGCACTAGGTCTGCTCCTCCTCTCAGTATAGAATCCCCATGTCTGCTCTGCTTCTGGACCCAGATGGACAATAAACCTGGCCCATCCAGTCCTGTGCCCAAGAGCCCACGCAAGCAGGCACAGTTCAGGTGTAGATGTACACTCAGTCAACCCTTTTCCTTTCCATGTCACATGTACACTAACCCAGTTTTCCCCACAGTTCACAAATCTCAACATTTGCATGCTGTCTAAAAGAACCCCTTTCTTCATTAACAAAGCATATGCCTACTCTGAACAGTTATCATCCCTGACTTCAAAAGTTTCTGCAGTTGATTTAAAGAAATGTTCCTGGTGCGGAAATTTGATAGTATCAATTAGTATGCCAAAATTAACATGTACTGAGATCAACAGGGAGGGATCCATACACAAAACCCGTTGATGCTAACATTCTAATATCCACATCCGCTTCAGGCTGCAAACTGAATGCCCAGTAGCAGTGGAGAGTATTAAGTATGCTCCCAGTGTACATCTTTTGGTTATTTTTTGTTCAGAGAAATGTTAACTCCTATGATCCATAGGAAAAAAAAAAAAAAAAAAGAAAAAAAAGAAAAATGGCCTCAAACTAAAGACAAATGAAGGACTGAGAACATCATTCTCAATCCTGCTTTACCAAAAGATCTCAGAAGTTCCTTTGTGGAGCTTGGACGTATATTCAATGAGTAAATACATGAATCTGGGAAGCAAATATTAGAAAAAGAGACGGATTATTTAATGTAAAGAGTAGTATTGGTAAGACATCAAATACACAGTTAGACTGGAAATCAGAAGTCATCTGTGATTTTCAGGAGCTGGGTCTTGCTCACGTCATAATGTTAAATTACACAGTTCAGAGGTTCAGAAATACATTTTTCCTCGGTCATCTTGGCAAAAACATGGGTTAAGGAGTGCTTCTCATGAGGCACAGTCCATTTTTTTAGTAATTTGGCCACTTTAACCCATTTGAGTCGCTAAGGGTAGTGAAAAGGCCTTTCATCTCTTCTGCTTTTCTCTTGAGAATTAGTTTTTGTTTAAAGGGCCGTAAATTCCATAGAAGGTGATGGACAGCTTTTGTGACTCGCAGTGAACAGTCTTGGGTACCACAGGAATGTCCTGTTATTCTGGATTTCCCAGCTGTTACAATCTGTGACTGCATTAACACACCAAGTGGCTAAAAAGACTGTGCCCTTTGTGTTCTAGATGTCCGATTTGTAAATTCCAGAAGTGCCAAAAACTTCTACACCTGACCAAACCCAAGAGGAACTCTACCAGAGAACATACACGTTATCACGTAGTCTGCTAAGCATCCTTAGTATCTTAGACAAAATACCTGGGTACGTAGGTCTATAACAATCATTCTGTGGCTCAGTCCTCCCTTTGCAACATGGACATAAAACTTTCCCCTTCCAAAGGTATCATGAAAATTCATGTATAAATATTTGAGAAGCGTTTTGCAATGACAGTGGTAAACAGCCTAGACAAGCCTATGTAGAAGTGAAACTTTCTATGTAGAAGTGAAACAATTAGAACAGAATATGAGTATTTCCCAGATAATATGAGTTAGGGCCACACATGAAACAATGAAGCTAAAATTCTGAACTCTGAGAACATAACCCATCTGTGCAGTGAATGAGGCAGTGGTCCTGTAGGAAAAAACCAGCATGTGATCCAGTAATTAAAGACTGTTCATGAAACAGCCACAAAGCAGGCAAATGCTTTTAAAGGAGCAGCCTTAATGCTGGTATTTCCTGACTTGAAAGTTTCATTTTGCAACCTTAACATTTTGAAGATTTTTTTACGACACGTAATTTAGGCCCACTTAGAATGACTGAATGCATATATTACATTAATATTTTCTAAAAATTCTTTAGCATTTACTGGGAAAGACTGCTTTCTCCTTCCATCCAACAAATAAGGTTTTAACAATTATAGAGCTATAAAGACTGCTTTAAGGAATTATAGAGTTCAAGCTTCTTGGTTTAAATTTTAAGGTGCAAAGAACAGGCTGTTTTACATTTGCAGAAAACAAAGGAAATCAGGAGAAAAAATGAGAAGGCTTTTCCCCTTTCTTGACAATGCACTTCTATTGGGACCCAAAGATTCTCTAATATCTATCCCTAATCCCCCATCATCCTCCTGTAAATGCTAAAAAGTGCTGCAATTTGCATCAGCTTGTGTGCTAGACATTTTTATATGAATGCTAGCTCACTGAGAACAGTAAATGCTCACTTTGTAATCCCAGAAGAATGTGTAAAGGACAACTCAACTGAACACTATATAAGGGCATGGAGCATAAACTAGGGTGTCTCCTTGTAAAATCTATCTAGTGTACGCAGTTGTCAAACAACCCAGCATAACCGGGCTGGTGTGGTGAATCTACACAGATGCACAGACGTCAGTTTCTCCGAGGCTGGCCATGCCGCGAAGCACAGATACGCCCTGCACAGGAGAGCTTGTTTTCTCTCAACTCCAGTTCACGAGGCTGAATTTCTAGATCTGAAAGGTACATTTGTAATAGCAGTTATGTCACAAATTAAGCCTATGCAATACTCAGTTTGCCTCTCCTCATTATCTTCAGTAACCAAGCCCTCTGAACCTTTTCATTTCTTCTGAGATCTGGAGGCCTCTAACACTTTTTCTCTTCTCAGCATTCACAGAGAAACTCTATAGTTTCTCTATACCTGCTATGCATCTGTCAGCAGTTTGTTTTGAGAATCACCAATCAGGTGCAAATCTCTATTAGCTGAGGGAAAGCATGTCTGAGACCTAAACTAGCATTTACGAAAGTCAGTGATGGGATTAAATTTCCATATGAATCTGCCCACAGGCTACTACAAAACTATCTATCAAAAAATGCTCCATCATTTCATCTATGTCTGTATTGTTTTGCAGGGCATGGAACAAGCAGAAAGCCAGAAGTCATTTAGATTTCTGACTAGTTTAGTATCATTCCTAAGGCAAATCATCATTCTTTAGGGTACATGGTAATTTACAAAAGTTAGAAAATGAAATGTCCTTCCAGGCAGGTTATATCACAGAGTGGACAACTGTGTGTTCTTGCACTTTTCTCTTAGGAATATGCCTCTGGCTGGATTCATAGAGAGAATACTGTAAATCACACTGGGTAATATTTTTACCTGCCCCTAAATACCTTTGGAAATGGAAATCTAGGGAACTGGTTCCACAATTTAAACCTAGATATCCACTTCAGTCATTAAGCTAGGCAATTGTCCTGAAAAGGTTCAACCAGAACTTGTTAGAAAATGTTAATGAGTGTAACATAGAATAAACTGATTATCGTGCAAGGAAGTATATGATTCAGCATTCAGGCAGAGATTAGAGGTTTCTTTGGTGTACCAGTGTTGTTCATCCCATTTGAGTCCAGGTCCAGTGTAAGAAAGCTCAAAGATTAACATGACTCTGTTTTAATGCAGAGCGATACAAAATACCCACTTATACAAAAAAGAAACATAGCAAGACAACTTGAAGGCTGATACAAGATAGGTTTTATTTTTCAGGTACACAGAAAGCTGGGGGTGGAAATTAGCGTTCATTTCATGTCTAACTTACTCCTAAAATTCAGGCCTGTCAAGTTTCCTGTAGTATAATCTTTCATCTCCAACTTCATGAACCCGTATGCCAAGCACAGTTGGCCATCAGGTCTAAGAGTCCCCAAGCCAGGTACACCTGGCATCTAGGGTCACAGGTGGGAGAAACGCTGAAACACTATGTAGCCCTGGAAATCACCTGCCCTCTACAGGCAGCTTCATGGCAAAAGACGCCTCATTTTCCAGGCTCTCCCGAGCAGCTGCCTAGTATCTACCAGACTTCAACAAAAATATCACAGAGTCAACTTTCAGAATATGAGAACATAATCATTTTTAGAGACCAGCAAATCTTTGAGACCCCACTACAGATTTTTTACCCTCCTTTATTACCAATTTGCTGCTAAAGAATCAAATCTATAGATTGCTATCTCTATAGGGTCACAAAACCCCATATAAGCTTATCACACTGTTCTGACACATTTTAGATAATGACTTTATACAAGCAATAGATGTGATTTAATAGAAGTCAACTGCCTGCTTTTCCACACAGGTATCAGAGGGTTTGAAAACATCTTCATAGAAAGCGGAGGCAGGGGGAAGGCAACAAATCTTCTGTTGTCTGATTGTTGTAAAATATGCAATCACTGAAATACATTTAACTAGTCATCTTCTGTTTGGGGAATTCCCAGTGACTGAGTTCCAGTTCATTACTTTGAGGACTATGGTGCTAGTGTCAAGGCCTCAAAACCAGTAAGATGGCCTAACCCGCAGGTTAGAGAGGCTACAATAGCAGAAAGGCAATTATACTGTAAGAAAAACGTTGTCCACTAATCAGCTAGCAATCAATTACTAGGAAGAGAAGATAACCCTATCCCCACTCAAGCTCTTTAGTATTAATAGTGCCATCAAGTAATTACTTTAGGCATGGGCAGGTGCATGAAAGGACAGACTCTATAGTACACTGCATCTAAGATTAATGAGTTCTGTCAATTTGCCCAGCAGACATCTGATTCTTCAGCTTTATGTAGCTACTAGTTTTACACATGCCTCAGGGCTTTTTTTTTTTTTTCTGAAAAATCAACTACTAATTTAAATACAACCAAAAAGCTTACATCTTAAAAAAATCCCTAATTTTACAAGTTAGATTGCACCAAAAATGTTCCTAATATGAATATTAATACAGCATGTTTTCCTATTTCAGTTATTTATTTTAGTCAGAATAATGAGTAAAAGACAAGGTCCTACAAACATATAATACCTCCTAGAAAAACTGACAGCACACAATCCTGCAGACACAACATCCTGAATTTCACTCACACAATCAATTCCAATAAGAAAAAAAAAAGAGAGAGAGAGAAAAAGAAATGTTTCAGTAAATAAGTCACTGCTCAGAAACCAAGACAAAGCAAATACAGAAGCACTTTGCTGCTAAGTTAGCAAACACGCTGAATGAGCACAGCTGCCAAAAGCAGAATCGTTCTCTCTGACAAGCTACAGCCTACAGAGTTAAGTCAGGGATACGTAGGCCTATGGGTCAAGAAACTAAGGGCTTAAAATAGAATTTCTATCTGGAAAGTGGTTTCTTTTTCCTTAAAGTTACATCAACTGTAGTCAGCAGCAAAAGCCAGTTTTTAAAAAGAAAGGGTTCTCAAATGAAATATGACCAATTTTTAGAAACATCTTCCTCATTTGGGAGGTGCATGAACAACTCTCACCTCCATAAAAATATGACCAATTCAGAATTTTAAGAGACCTTCACTCTTACTGAAACTTGGTTTCAAGAAGATGTTCTTGCTTAAATCTTCCAAAAATAATCTGAGATATTTAAAGTCATTGAGCTGCTTAAACATGCAGTCTCTCAAAGATCCTCTTAGGCATCTCTCTGAAAGTTCAGGCTCTTAAATACCTTTGAAAATCTGTCTCAAAGTGCTTGGCTGTACATACACACAGCCCTCATAAAAGAGCACACTGATCCCATTTGTATTTCTAAGTGCAATCCTTCAATAATAACAATAAAATAAAAAAAGAGGTTGGACTGAAAATCTAAAATTCAAGTACTACAGCTAAGGAGGTTACCACTCATCAGCCCAATTTCATTAACTGATCATATGCAAGGTCCGATTCCCTCAATTGCAAAAATTTCAAACCACTAAAAGCCACAGGAACTATGATGAAGGTAGTAAGCATTAACTTTATAGTTTTAACTTTTTGCTATCACTGACTAGGGCTGAATTTGATCCTAAAATACCAGTGCAGCTTCTGCAGTATCAAACTCACTGTCCTTGAAACAATGATTTTTTTTATTTTTCAAAGTATTTCTTCCAAAAATTTAAGTCACTAAATATAAGTCTAAGCCAAAAACACGGAAAAAAATGTTCTCATAGCTTTTCTGTGACAGGTACAATAACTGGCCTATTTATTTCCCTCCAAAGTCAATGTCATTCTATTTGTTTCTTTTCTGTCACTTCTGTTTGATTATGGAAAACAGCTAACGGTATCTATTTTTTTTAACTTCCATTTAATGTCACAATTGACCACCCACGAAATCTTTCTCAAGACTACATTTATTGCATATTAGATTTTGCTAATTAATTCTCTGGATTAATTTCTTCTGAAGTAATGTTATCAATTGTTTCCAGTAAAGAAAAAACAGGCCAGCAGTAACTTGATTTTCGCATAAATGGATTAAACCTACACAAATGCAGTGGCTGAAGATATCATTGATCCGTGTTCACTAGCTGCTGCTGTTGTTTCACTTGTTATTTGATATGGTAAAGGACAACAGAGTGGGAAATGGTTTTGATCTGAAGCAACTGTTTCTAAGAAGATACCAGCAACTCTCTCACAACACGTAACTTACAAAATGTATTCTATGCACTGAAGAGCACTAATCCCTAAAAATTAGAACTATTTCTGAAACTCATAGTTTATGGTTTGCTCCTGAAAGATGCTCAAGTTCACAGAAGACATTTGAATTGAAGCCACTCAGTATGCAATAAAAATGTGTGGGAATTACCAGGGGGAGGAACCATTCTACAAATTGAAAAGAGGCAAAAAATATTAAGTGTCCTTGAAACTACAAACTGGGTATCATCAGTTAATGATTTAACATAGAATAATGCTGAACTAGTCAGCATTAAATATGTTAAGGAGAGACCTTCAAAGACATAATGAAAACTTAGGGATACCTCTCTTTCTGAAAGCTACTGGGAAATCATCACCAACCATTGTTTT
>JMFS01070918.1:0-29352 GCA_000699545.1 Podiceps cristatus
GGGGGGGTGGGTTCCCCTGCCCTTGTAACAGTTTCTCGTAGCAAAGATCTCAGTTAAGTGCATATGTTTCCGCAACTCTCGAACGGCTGCTAGGGCTTGAGCGTTTTCACTAGCAGTGTTATGATGGAGCGGTGGTGAGACTGGGGAGGAGGAGGACGTTGATTCACCAGGGAAACAGGGAAGTGGCGCGATGAGTTCCCCCTTCCTAAACCTGTTCTTACTCGCACCGCGCTGCATCTGCTGGCCGTGGAATACCGAGGTCTTGGGAGAAAGTGGGGGGGCAGTGGGCAACGGCCGTGATGATGGGATACGCAAGAGTAGGTGGAGAGTTTTCGCTTCTGTTTCTATGGGATACGTCTAGGATTTTTAGAGCTCCATCTGTGTGTAATTTTCAAGGAGGAATCGGGAATTCGTATAATACTTAAAAAAACTGAGTCTTGGGTGGTGGTTCCTTTATATAAGGAATGTGTAGCCAACAGCAGAAAGCGGTTTCTGTGATGTGAGGCCATAGTAACTTTAGCATTGCTTTGTGATCTCAGAGAAATGTAGCTTATGCTTTCTAAAAAAATGTTTTAAAAGTACAAAGGAGTGCTAAAATGCATACTGTCTGTATTAATGCTCTTTGAAGTTCTTTTTACTAAGAAAAATACACTTATCACATGAACTTTCAAGAAGGTGTTAGCTTTACGTATGTCTTATGAGAACAGAAATTCTGGGACCTTTCAGACTCTGTGCAGGGAACCCCCTGAAATTGTTGCCTAAAGAAACCTCAGGCAGCTGCAGTTTCCTTCCCACTCATGATAGAGTGCTTCCAATTCTTAAATGGTTTGGAGTGCATTCTTTGCAGGTAGGTTTCACATTGGTTTTCCTGCATTTAATATTTTTCATAATAATGTCTGAGTAACTGTACTTTCAAGGCACTCGCAAAGTGAATATGAAAAGCACAGGTAGCAAGACAGCATCTTGAGTGCATCGATCCTTAGAGGCAGTAGTTCCCTCACTTTAAAAAGCCAGGAAAAATGTTACTTTTTTCTTTCTCCAAAATGTAGTATAGAACATTAGGAACTTCCTTTCTAATGCTGTTGTCTTGAGGCAAACCAAAAAAGCAAATAGAAATGTAACGGGCTTATTGCTGTTCTGGAAGCTTATCATAGTAACTAAACCTTACTTCAGGCAGAATTTGAGTGATTTAAGCAGATCTAACTCTTAAATCATCAAAACCTTGCTGCTGTGCTGCTTATTACTCATAGCAACACAGTAAATAAACTCTTTGTTTATATGTTCCTATAGAGGTGCTTACATCATTTAGATCTGCGAAGTTAGCTAATAGTTAACATTGATTTGGTATGTCCCAAATACTTGGGACTTACTCCCAGAATTACAAATTGTTAATATTTGTTGTGTCTGTGTAGTGTGATATAAAAAGATCTGGACAAGCTAGTATGCATCTGTGTGCGGTGTGCTGTTATTAAGCCATGTGAAGATACTGGGTTAGGTCCTAAAGATAGGACAGTCCTGGCTGTGCTCTACAGGGCTAATTGCTCTTTTGGGGCAAGGCTAATTAGTGCAGCCAGCTTCTGGTTTTGGAGACGGTTCAGATATCTGTGCAATACTGCTGTGAACAGTACAGCGTTAGTGTAAGTATACTTCTGTGTGGCAGACAAAAGCAGTGTAGACTTACGGAAGATATGTGTGATCACAAATTAATACAGCACTCCTTATAAATCTAGTGTTGCAGTTGTCAAAACATTTAGGTGATTCTCTATTAATATTGTTTGCCTCAAACCTACATCCTATAATCTAAGACATGGGATTGTTAGCATTTGTAAAACGTGTATCAGCTTTGAAGCTGTAGCATCAGTATTTTAGAAAGGAAAAAGATTCTGCTATTAAGCCATCCTTTTTTTGTAGAACTTGTACTTCTCAAGGCTCTTGGCCTTAGTGTCTCTTTGGACAGTAACTGAGACTTCACTTTTTCTGAACTGGGAACTCCAGCAAGTTTGTCATACCCGTTTCTAGCGAGCCTGGCATGCTAAACTCATGGCAAATGGTTCCTTTCAAGTGCTGTGCCTCACCACTCTGGTTGTGTAGAAAAAGTTGATTGTTGATAGCTCATAATTTTTTCGTCACTTTTTTCAGACCACGTGTAATTAGTGTAATCACAAACTGTAATTAAAGGGATGGGGTAGCATCTTCTTCAGAACAACATGTGGAGAGGATTGAAGTGTTGTGGTGAAGAGAGCTGCTACCTTTAGAAAAGTGTGTGCTGATCAAAATCTCGCTTCAAAGTAAGCTGGGGGGGACAGTTCAGTTATCGCACTCGTATGTTTATGGTGGAAGTGCTTCCTAAAGGGCTGTGTTCGCTCCAAACACTTCAGTTGTATCCGAAGACAGCATGTTTTATTTTTTGACATCTCTGCTTTCCCGGCCAAGGGAGGGAGAAACCATGCATCCCCTTGTGCTGGAGCTGAGTAATTGAAGTAAACCATAACAAGAGCTATGGTGGACTAAACAGCTTCTGACTTGGTGCTTCATGCTCTGCATAGGGGTATTTGCAAGTAGTGCTGTCTGTGAACAGAGTCAAATTGAAAGCGTGTGATCCAATAGCATTAACGTGTTATATATGTTATCCACAAAATACACATCCTGTAAAGCATTTGCACCCTTTCTAAATTGATCTTTTATCAAACTTTCCTTAATTGTTACAAAGTATAATTGCAAACTGTAGTGTTAAGCAACATTAAAAACTGTGAAAGCTGGACTACATATTTGAAAATGTAGAGTGCAGTGTGTTGTCTTTTGCAGCAGTTCAAGCTGGAGAAGGTTTTGCATGTTTAGAGTGGTGGCATAGCAGAAGAAGTTGCTAGATAATACTATCAAATTACGTGCAGTGCCCTAGTTGTTGTGAAGATGGAGGGGAGGCAGGAAGCAATCTACTATGGTGACCTTAATGCATTCGTTAAACAATTAAAGATGAACCTTATGAAATCTGGGTTGTATCTGTTACTTACAACTGAATAATTTTAGCCAGATCCATTCTCTTTTTACTTCAGATCTGTAAAGCAAAGGTGTGGTGATAGTAACTTTAAAAAAAAAAAAAGGTTGTTTCAGAAAGCAGTAGTGAGGTGGCTGGGTGGTGGCTGGTGCCCTGCGGCAGCCTTTGCTATAGAAGCGGAAGGGAGGCTGAGAAGGTGCTCAGAGAGAACCTGAGAAGAGGCAAGCTGCAAGGGGCTGTGGGCTACTCCAGAGTTTCCCAAGCCCGTGGTGAGTGGGAGCTGTTCCCTGACAGCTCCCCTCTGCCTGGCTGCAGTGGGTACCTGGGAGCCCTCGGTCACGGGAAGTGCTCAACTGTGTGTAGAACTCAGCTGTGCAGCTGCCTCGGGCTTAGATGGTTTTTGCAGTTGTTACCTTATGATTAGTCTTGCTAACAGTTCCTACAGCGTGGATGTGGTACTAGCAGGCTTAAGGGTTCTTGAGTCCAGAAAACCTGACTGGTAAAGTTCATTTTTTAAAAAAAAAAAAAAAATTAAAGGTCACAGGGTTCTTTGGTTATAAGTTGTGACCCAAAATTAACTATTAATTCCTTACCTCCGTGATAAGATCTGTAGAACATACTAGCTTTTAAAGAATTTCTTAAATGCAATTGTAACGAAAACACTTGTGGTTGCTTGCAGTTTCTAAACTAATTTGCAAAGCACAAAGTAACTAGAATGCCACTGCAAGTTCTGGTGCTTCACCCAATAATGCTGTTAAATACCACATCCATATTCTGCTACTTAAATTTTTGTGGGTGTTTGAGTACCATGGAAACACTTTATGATATTTTCTTTTAAAGCTGTTTGTTTTGTTTTTTTCCCCTCCTGTTTTTACTTAGAGCATGTATATCTTTAGGATCGAAGACCCGGGCCATTGGGAATGCAGCAAAGAGCCAGGTAAATTGATCAAAAACTACCATATTACTTAACTGACTTGTCTCCTGTTGAACTGGGGAAAGAAAAGTATTGAATAAACTTGATATTTTCTTGTTTTAAAGTAAGTATTCTATAGTAAGTGTACATTGCACAGTAGTAGTTACTGCTTCAACAGTATATTCCCTGTGTTAAAATAGAAACAGTATTTCTGCATTGTTTTGTCATTCTGAGTAAAAGGGAAGAAACAGAGCACCTTGTTTCTTTCCCAGTGAAAGCTTTGTTTTCCTTGCTTACTCATGACAGCAAGAATAAAGTTAATAAGTAAATCTTCATTGGGAGTGGGGAGGAATGCTGTGCTTATGTCTTAGAAAAGTTGAAACTGAAGTTAAACAATGAAAGCTTGGTATAGTTACTGGTTGTTGCTTATAAAATGAATGCATCTTAGTAATTTACTGTCCTAGTTTGGACCTTTGAACAGAAGTAAAATTTTTCTAATCCTAAATTCACTTGCATCCTAGGAAGACCTTCCTTTGGAAGGAAAATACGTAAAAATTCTTAATAGCCACTGTGAATCTACAAATTTGAAATAGCTTGGGTATTACCCTCTTTCTTTGCATTCATGCATCATGTTAGCATGCTGAGGACTGCCTTCCCCTTGGTGTAGAGTGTAGGTGACTGGAAATTTAACTAGCCGCTTTGCCTGGTGGATATAAAGGGCCCACCGGTAGTACCGTGAGCAGTCAGTATGCACAGACGCTGTATCACTTTTGTTCTGAGAAATTTCACTTTTTTTAATCTGAGTTTAGTGCTTGAACTTTGCTGGTGAGAAGGTGTCAGTAAGTGCTTTTTCCAAGCTATTAAGTTTGCTCTTTAGATTAGTAAACTAGACTAGTTTTATCTCGGGAGATTACCCTGGAGTAATTTCTTTTGATATCTTAAATATTGAGTTTGTTAGGATTTGTTTGTTCTGAACCTTTCTTTACTTAAAAGTCTGTCCTTAAAGTAATTCAGTTGAAACACTGGTGAGAGAATAGGTGTGGGGAGGCTTTTTGTTCAAATGGGATCTGAATTAGAGGAGAACTTTAAAGGAAGGGAAATGCGTTAATTTGTTGAAACCTCATTTAAGGTTGATGTAGGTAGTAACTTCTCTTGTTGCAATGGCTGTCTGCAGGAACAATATGTAACATGATCTCAAATATTGCATGTTGTATCAGAAAGCTCTTCTAAAATAAAAAGTACAGTGAAAATTGATGGCAGCAAGGTAATGGATATTAAAGAGGGAAGTAATTTTTTTTTTTTAATGGTGACCATAGATTTTTAAAAAGCACACTTCGTCCTCTTCCCTACCCCTTTGCTTTCCAATAAATGTGTGAGGCTTGACAAGGGTCTTCAATATGTGTATTAAGTCCAACATAACAAGAGTTCCTTTCTCTATGGTCTTCTAAGTCTGCATGTCATGGGTAATTAAAAATAAAATCTCTTTTCCACAGATTGTCACAAATGTAAAAAATACATTACATGGCTTCAAAAAACTGCATGGAAGAGCATTTGAAGATCCTTACATACAAGCTGAAAGGGCCAAACTTCCCTATGAACTTCAGAAGATGCCGAATGGCTCCGTAGGAGTAAAGGTGAGTTAGAGCAGAACATCTTTAGTGGTAGAGATGAGCACTTTGGACCTTTGTCACTTAACTTCCTATGTGAATTGACTTGTATTTTCCTTCAGAAAACTATTATCCATTTTGAAAAGAAATATCGGGTAATAGCCAGTACAAAACCACCTTTCATTTTTCAAAGAGACTTCCTGAGAATGCTTTTGCTATATTTCTCATTTCTGCTTGTAATTCATTCGGTACTTTAAATGTTCAATAAGATCTAGAGTACTTGCTCGGTATTACACACACTCATGTCTTGTAGTAATAAAGTAGTGTAAAAGAGGTATTGCATTGTCTCCCATAACAGGTGTGCTATAAAAGTTAATAGTTCTCACTCAAAAAAAACTTTGTTTCATTCACCGTGAATAAAATTGACTGTAATAAATCTACTGATACCAAGAGATGAAGAACATTTTATTCCTTGCAGTAACATCTGCTCAAGTATTGTACTGTCTCTGAGATGTCCACTGAGGTTTTGCATCAACTGTGCTATCTTTCTGCAGTCACGTTAGTAGCTTTTTACCTTTGTAGATTTACCTCCAGATACATATAATTACAGTGTGTGATTATTAGTCTCATCTGAGTTTAGTTCTTGCAGACATGCAGAGACCCAAGTTTCAGGAAAATGAGATAATGCTCTGAAGATGTAATCCAAACAAGTTATTTTTATTTTGCTTACAAATGAATGTGGTGGAAACTGCTCTTCTCAAAGTTCAGGCTTTCTGGCTTCAGTCTCTGAATGTGTCCATCTTCTAGCATTTTAATTCAGATCAGGAGCGCACTTCTGAAGCATATCTCCCAATCGTCCTCACTTAGTGCCTTTGAGTTGCTTTGTGGCAGGGCTTTGTACCACACCAGTGAATTTCTTTTGTTCTGCATACCTGCTCGTGTCATACGAATTGCCGGTGTAAATATAGCTGCTGCTATATCTGGGTTTCCCTGCACAGGAGTGTCTGGGATTGGTAGAGAGGTGACAACCTGTCAGGAATTCAGGACACAGAACCTCACAGGAAGGCTGAAGGTGCAGGTCTGTTTCCTGAGCAGGGCAGAACTGCTAGAATTGCCTCATTTGGCCCTTCCCTGCCTCATGTGCTTGCGGGAAGCAAATGACAAGTGTGATTCTATGTGTATTGCACATTTTCTGGGAGGGTTTTTTGGTTTTGTTGGGGTTTTTTTATTAAGAAATAACAACAAACAACAAAAATATTGTAGCATTGTGAATAGGCCCTTAACTTGGGTGTTAAGGTTTCCCACAAAACAATTTTCAGCTAAACTGAACTGTTACGATTTGTTGAAGGCAGTGCAAATCCATAGCATCAATTGATACGGAGAGTTATTTGTGTCCAGAGTTTGGTGTTAAACTCATGTCTCATTGCTCAAAATTACAAAAAACTGTTCAAGCCACACATCTTGGAGAGAAGTTGAGATGATTTATTGCATAATTGCAATTTTCTGTTTCAGGTGAGGTACCTGGATGAGGAGAGACTGTTTGCAATTGAACAGATTACAGGAATGTTATTGGCCAAACTTAAAGAGACTTCAGAAAGTGCTTTGAAGAAACCAGTGGCAGACTGTGTGATTTCAGTAAGTTATAATATATTTATTGCAATTCTTTTTATAGATAACTTTACGTAAGCTAGTACCATTTATGCCATGGTGCGATGGTAAGAGATAGAAGTAATGGGTAGAAATCGCATCTCCCCAGAAATGGGCTTCTATTACAGGTTTTCCAAATGAGGTTACTTTTGTAATCATGTGTGAAAAGATGGAAAAAATTGTTAAATCAAGAGAACATACTTCTTAAGGTGATCCAGACTGGCTAACTCAGTGCTACATATAGTGATCCGGATCACTGTAGTTCCTGTTATAAATGGGAACTGTCCTATGTGTAAGTGTGTCTTCCTCAGTTCCAAAGAACCTTCTCAAATTCATGTTAAACTACTTCGTTGTTACATAGTTGAACACTACTGGGTTGTAGTGCAGTTGAGTTGCCTGGTTTGCCAGAAAAGGTCATCTTCTTTGGCTGGTTTACTTGTGATGGGTTTTTTTAGCTCACGTTCTCACCCACAGGGTGGGAGTGGGAGGAGAGAGCTTGAAGACCAGAGGTTCCTGCTAACAAAGTCCTAAATGTCTGCTTTTCACATTGTCTTTGTTTACTGCTTCACTTCTGCTCTTGCTCTGGTGAGAAGTCTGGGCATGAAGCATTGGGGTTATCCCCTCTGTCAGACAGAGATGTGGGAACTGGAAAGCTGTAAACCTTTGCCGTTAGAAATCTGCTTTGATAGAATCTTTCCTTGCTTCCTTATGGTATACAAAGACACTTTCAGAGAATACCTCCCCCTAGACAAGGATCCTTGGTAGCACACCATAATGGCAGCTAACGAAATAGACACTATCAATGTAGTTCTGTGTCTTAAGCTTCACCGAAGTTGAAGATACAGCAACTGAGGGCAGCCAATTTCTAAATGGGGTCTGATTGTGCTTTGGCTGGTTTGGGTGGAACTGAGTATTGTAGTGCACTGTAAGCTGGTGCTGTGGTAGAGGTGATGACTAAAACATGGATACAGATTCAGTTGTAACACATAGTTCAGCATTAAGTTTGGTTCAAGCACCACTGTAGCGCTTCTGCCATAACTTATTTTTGGGCTATGTATGAATGTCTGTTGTGTTGACTTTGTGCTGTACAAAGGTTTTCAGAAACTGGTAATGATTTTAAGATCAAAGACTCATCAGAAGAATCGGAGAAAACATTTTAAATTTTTTTGGTGCTTAGAACTACTTTGTTTAAAACACAACTTTTGGATGTCACTTCATTTTTGTCATATTTTGAAATTGTATTTAAAATATGGACAAAAAAGAATTACCTAGCTGTTCTGTTCAGACTGCCTTATTAATCTGAGGTTAGCTTATAACAGTTTCTTGTGGTATTGAAATTTATAGGATTGCTTAATGGATGACTTCTTCAAATTAAAAAGTCCATATTTCTAATATCCTATGTAATTATTTTTTGGAAACAGGTACCCAGTTTCTTCACTGACACTGAGAGAAGGTCTGTAATGGCAGCTGCACAGATCGCAGGATTAAATTGTCTGAAGCTGATGAATGAAACTACAGCAGGTAAAAGGCAGTAACACTTCTTTTTTCCTCCCTTTACCCATTCAGGCTATTGAATCTGTGAGAGTGATGACACAAGGCTCTTGTTACACAATTAGGAGCCTGGGAAAAAGCTATCCAGGCTAGTCCTGCCCAGTCCAGCTTGGGAACTGGAAACACAGCAAGTGTGTCAGCAGGGTGGTGTTCAGCCCTTAGGAGGTGTGACGAGAGGTTGGGTTTGCTAACGTGAATACAGTGCCCCTTGAAAATAGCTGCTCAGCTTCTGAATGAAGCTGGTGCCTCTGCTTACCGCTCTGTGGTACTGTGGGGCTACAGCAGCTGTATCCGGAAGGCCCGAGGTAGCTTCAGAATCTCTTAATGATCCAGCTGGCCTATGCACCTGACGGAAATTCTCAAATGTAGTAAATCATAGTATAGTACAATATTAGCAGATGTAACCTGCATCTGTCTGAAAGATTACAATAAATACGTTATTTAACATAGGTGTGTAGTGGGGTCTCTTAATAGCACGGTATTTCCCATGCTTTTGCTCTGTATTGCTCTTCAAAATGACCTCGTTTATCTGTCTTTTAGTTACAGTTAGCTGTTAATATAGCTCTGCTGTCCCCAGGTTAATAAAACAGTGATGTAACAATCTTCTTGCCAGCTTACTGGAAGATGGATATGCTGGAATAAAAATAAATCTCATGGAAGTAGTAGTGAGATACTTTTTTTAATAAGTTAATATTTATTTGAAGTGAAATACGTTGAAGGGAAACTTGAAAATGTGTAACCCGAGATTTTTAACTACTTAATTTGTAGGCTTTAAAAGCTGCTTCTACGGAAACTGCATTTTTGTGGAACTTTTTCTGAATGCAGACTTGCTGATCATATTTAGAACCGAACTGTATGACTTTTCAAAATATCCAGATCAAGTCAAGCATAAACCTGTGGGAGAATGACAGTTTAAATTTGCGGTTATCCTGTCAGTTGTTGTATTGGCACAACTGTTGTTTCTGTGAAGTAATTTGTTTATTGCCCTCCTCTGGTTTTGGTGGATTCTAGGGTAGAGTATAAAGACACATTAAACTTCAAGAATTACAGTTGGAGAAGTTCAAAAGCAGTATTTTTTTTATTTATTTTTTTTTTCTTGATTTAAATTCTTTTTGCTTTTATGAAGTCTCAGCCAACTTTCCAAATTAATGCTGGTATTGAAATCTTAGATTCTTATAAAATAGTCTTTTAAAACATTTATCTCTTGAGCATGCTTGAGTTTTGCAAATCACCTAAAAAGTATTGAAAGCAAGGCATTTCAAAGGAGAGGTGTAGGGTTGAGACTTAATCTGTGAAACTTCACGAATTATAATGTTAATTTGGCTACAGGCAGAACTGACATACAAGGTGATGTAGTGTTAAACCTTTGCTTGACATCCATTTCCTCTTTTGACAGTGAAAAATGTGTTTTCAACATGGTAACTTTCTTTGTGATAAGCTGCTTTGTATATGAATGATAATTCTTAAACAGAAGCAGAAATAACCAGTCTGATAAATCCTGGATCTAAAAATTTAAATTTACAGTGGCACACACGCTACCGACTTCAGTGCTTTGGAGGTGCACAGCATGCAGTTGATCTTGAAAAGGGAGGTTATACGGAATACTTAAATGTCAAATATATGAATGAACATGAGGTAATTTACTCGTAAAGCTATAAATTAAAAAGGAAAAAATAAAAATAGAATATGGCAACTCATAATGGTCCAAAACTTGTGACCCTTTTGACCCTTATGTTCTGCTTGGGCAGAGTAGCGGAGGTGTTTAGAAGAGTAGACATAAGTAGTGTCTGTCTTTTGGTAGTGTTTTTAATGCTTTCCCCTAACACCCATGGTTGGTGTTTTTCAGTTGCACTAGCCTATGGAATATACAAGCAAGATCTGCCAGCCTTGGAAGAGAAGCCAAGAAATGTGGTCTTTGTAGATATGGGCCATTCTGCATATCAGGTTTCAATCTGTGCTTTTAACAAAGGAAAACTGAAGGTAATATTTTAAGTCGCACAGTAAAATCCCATATTCCTGAAGTGTTTAATTGAACAATACTCAAAATACTGTTCTGTGCAAAATTTTGTTTTAAATAAATGAATGTCTATAGCAAATATTTTTGAAATGTGGAATACAAAAACTCTGTTATTTTTTGGCTAGTCTGGCAAATTAATTTTAGAAATGCAGAAATGAAGTATCCTAGAGTTTTTTGAAGCGTACTTGACAACTGAGCATATTGCACCGTGTTTGTGCCATGTTATGTCACTGTTTTCTGGTAGTCTCATAAGCATCTATGGCTGTGCAACTGACTAATCTGTGGGAAATGGTTGAACTGTCCTGAATTGCTCTATGGTGATTTTTTTTTTTTTTTCTTCCCTCCTACCCATGACAAGCTACTGATGGCTGAATGTTTTTGTCTACGAACTTGCCTTTGGTAGCAAAGTATCGTCATCTGAAGTCATACGGAACAAAACAGCATTTTTTTCTGTTTTGGGTAAATGACACAGAACTAGTAATAGCATGACAAAATAGCTATCCTAGTCTGCCTTTCTTTACTAAAGTTCGTAAACTGAGTAGGGGCTGCAGCCTGGTAGAAAATAGCATGGTAGGTGTAATAGTATTGTATTTAGGGAGGGCAGAAACTAAACTGAGGAGTGATCTTTTTTTTTTTTTTTTTTAACCTGTTCTTTCTGTCAGCTGCACAGAAGATGGTGAGAAAACCATCATTTTCCCATATCAAACCTGTTTTTAAAGGTGTTAACTTCTAAAGCTAGTGCCTGTGTGAAAGCTTATCCCTACATCTAAACAAACATTGTCTAGTAACTTTTAATCTCTGTTTTTTCACTTCTGTGCAGGTTTTAGCTACTACCTTTGACCCTTTCTTAGGTGGTAGGAATTTTGATGAGGCTTTGGTAGATTACTTCTCTGAAGAATTTAGGACAAAATACAAACTGAATGTAAAAGAGAATCCCCGAGCACTGCTACGATTGTATCAGGAATGTGAAAAACTAAAGAAGCTTATGAGTGCAAATGCTTCTGACCTTCCACTCAACATTGAGTGCTTCATGAATGACCTTGATGTCTCCAGTAAGATGAACAGGTACCGTGTGTTACTTTCACAGAAGTGCAGTGAAGTGTGGTCTCTAAGCTGTCCTGTAACGTGAAACGCTCTCCCTGTTCCCGCAGAGCTCAGTTTGAGCAGTTGTGTGCTGCCCTTCTGGCCAGAGTGGAACCTCCTCTAAGAGCAGCCATGGAGCAAGCTAGTAAGTAGAAGTTAATTTAGGTCCTACTTTTGGTTCAAGAAAGTAACTAGTAATGCAGTTATCCCAGATCTCTTTAATGATTATCTTTTAATATATTTTTGTATTTATTAGAATTGCAAAGCTAAGTACTGAAAAGTTAAATGTAAGTTCCATTCATATGCTTGCCATGTATGCATGATCCCATTCCTGCCTCATTTAGTGCACATACCACTCTGCAACCCTGGTTTATATTGACCCTCGTTCACCCTGTGTAATGGAAGAGGTTGGCACTCTGAAAGATTATTTTTTAAAAAATAAAACCAAAACAACCAAACCAAAACCATGCTGGGAAAAATTATTATTACTCTTTATTGCAGCAGTCTGGCCAGCCTGTTCCATATGTTATACATACATGTCCTCACTGACCTGAGAATTTGGCAGTATATTCTTGAAATAACTTAAGCATGTGCAAATAACAATTTTTATTGTTTCTCTTTTTTTTTTTTTTTCCCCCCCTTTGCCTAATGTAGTCTAAAGGAGAGAATTAGGCTTCCACGGGAAAAGCTTTTACCCTAATTCCAACATCTTCAACTAAAAGAAAGGGAAAAATTCTGCTTATCTTGTGACTTGGCTAGGTAACTAATAGAGAAAGTAAGAACCTGAATAACAGCTGAGCAGAACTGTTTGAGGACTGACAGTTGTTATCTCGAATCTGGAATTAAAAAGTTACCCTGCAAGCACAGTCTAGTATTTATTGTATATTTTTAGTTAAGAATTGTGCTTTTCTTTATTGGCAACCAAAATTAACCCAAACACAAAATGAGGTGTATTTGAGTTTCATTTTGTTCTTATTTGGGAGGGGTGAGGTATTGTCCAGCAGGGCAGGGCTGCCAAAGAAAACCCCTCTACACGCACTTGAGTTTACGCGTGTCAGAAAGGATGCACATGGACAATGCGTTTTAAACAACAGCTGTCCTCACTGATGCTTGGTGTCTGCATTTTCGAGGATTATGCAAGTAGAAAAATTTGTAGCCTGCAGGAGGGACAGAGATTTTTGAATAGGACACATCAGGACAAAGCTGGTTTTTAAAGATCATGTCAGGTACTGAATATATTCAGTGCTTGTTACAGTGTCTAGAAAATAAGAGAACTCTATCTTTTTGGTTTTGGTTGTTCAAAGACAGCTTTTTGATACCTTGATGACAACTTAAGGCTATGCACTCTTTTTTTTTTTTTTTTTTTTTTTTGGTAGAACTTCAGCGTGAAGATATCTACAGTATAGAAATAATAGGTGGAGCTACTAGAATTCCAGCAGTGAAGGAACAGATCTCTACCTTTTTCTGTAAAGAAATAAGCACCACACTAAATGCTGATGAAGCTGTTGCAAGAGGCTGTGCCTTGCAGGTATAGTTATTGAAATTAAACTTCAGTATGGCTTCTTTAACATCATCTACTAATGAAACACAGCTAGCCATAAGCAAAAGGTACTATAGCTGAAACAAGATGCAGTCTCTTACTTGCTCTTTCAACAGTTGATGATGGGGACCATGTCAAATTATTTTATTACACTCGGTAATTTGCTGCAGTGTCACGTTAGAAGGATGGTCTTGTTAGAGACTTGTTAAATTTGATAAATCTAATTGCACTGTTCCACTTCTGTGTAGTCATTTGGAAGTTTTGCTTTGGGTATCTTTACTAGGAATCGCTAGGGAAGTAGCATTTGTTATTACTACCTTAATAGAGTTAAGTCTTTCAGTTCAATTAACTTTCTCTAAGCACAGGAAGTTTCTGTTAAAAATTCTGTGATAAGCAGGGCCTTCACATGACCTATATGAATTGTAGCCTTTTTGCACTTTAATTATCGTACTTGCTATTTCTTTGACTACATGGATATAATAAAATTTTGGTCTTTGTTTTCTAGTGTGCAATTCTTTCCCCAGCTTTTAAAGTGCGTGAATTTTCCATCACAGATGTTGTTCCTTATTCTGTAACATTAAGATGGAAATCCTCTTACGAAGAAGGAACAGGGTAAGTTGTATGGTGCCTACTAAAAAGTGTGTGTATGTGTTCATAAAGAAAAATGTTGAGCTGTGGGAACGACCAGGCCTCAGACTTTTATGCCGAACAATTGAACAGTTTTAATTTTTTTTTTCGTGCATTGAACCTCTTGGTTTCCAATTAGTGCTTAATAATTGGAAATACATTTTAATTTAAAAATGTTTATGCAAGTTGCTTAATTTTTGAGAAGTGTGACATAGAATGCATAGTCCAGCTTTGAGACTTCTAGGCCTTCAACCTGCAACTTTTGTTATAAACTGACTTTAAATTATTGAGCTGCTTGGTTAGCACAGCTGCTGATCATTAACATACCTTGATTTTGATTATCCATTATGTTACGCTCAGTGGTTTAACCTTACTTAATATTTTACTGCTTTAGGGAATGTGAAGTCTTCAGTAAGAACCATGCTGCTCCATTCTCAAAAGTAATTACTTTTCATAAGAAAGAGCCTTTTGACCTAGAAGCTTACTATACCCATCCGCATGAAGTGCCTTATCCTGATTCCAGAATAGGTAAGCAAAAACCCCATACCCAACTCCTGTTGATAATGGGAAAAGTGGTTCTTCTTTTGAGACATGTTACTTCCATATTTCCTAGATTATAGAAAAGCCTACGTCCTTTAGAAAGGCTGAGCACAATCGTCTTGGTTTAGATGCAGTGAGCAGACAGTATCACTGTTGTCTTTTGGCAGTTCCTAGAAAATTTACTTTCTTCATTCTGTCTTCACTGTTCGCTTTAAAAAAAAAAGTAGGTAGAAAGAGTTTAGTGGTCTATTGCCTGGTTCTTTCAGTCTTTATAAAATGGATAAGGATCTTGTGTGCCTGCCAGCCAAGACTTTTTAAAGAAAGTGGATCAAAGGAACTGTTAGCACTAGACAGTTACCTGTCCAGGCAAGTATCTGTCGTGTCTCTTTCTGTTCATCTGAGAACAAACAAGCGAGGCGTTTCCTGAATGTAAACATCTGTAGTAGAGTCTAATGTACTAGATGGTATGAATAAGTTTCCTGGTATCTAATACTACCCTACTTGCAGTTAGTAGTAGACTTCTCAGGGTCTTTAATTCCCAAATTTATTTACTGATTTATGAATCAGATACAAACTTGGTGCTGCCTAGTTAGCTGTCTATGCAGAAGTTTGTCATCTTCAGGAAGGAACATTCTCCTTTACATGTGCACAGTCTGCATCGTTACACTCAAATTTCCAACAAGTTTCAAAATAAAATATCAACCTCACCCCTTCCAAAAGCATTGATAAGCACTGTTCATTGTTCAACCTATGTAGTGTATCTGTGTTACCAAATTCAAATAGAATATATTATTTCTGTTACTGTTCTGTTCTTCAGTGCGAAGTTCAGGTCACATGGATGAAAGAAACCATTTGAGATGAATCGCAGAGTAATTTCTCTAGTGTGATGGTTAGAGAAGGCAACTGAGAAGCGCAACACCTAATAAAATGTTATCTTTGATTTTTTTTTTTTTTTCCATTAAATACAGCTAACTGATAATTAACAAGTTGTTTTGGCTTTAACTGATGATAACTGGGGAACCAGGTTTCAGTTTAGCTGTGGCTTACACTGTAGAATTGACAGATAAGTAGGAAGTTTCCAAATAGTTGATTTAAATTGCATAAAGTTGCTTCAAGGAATGTATTTTAATTTTTTTTTCTCTTACACTATTTTTTGGAACAACAATTAAAATCATCTTTGGTTTTTGGTTTTGTTTTTCCTTCCCAAGGGCGTTTCACTATTCAAAATGTTGGTCCCCAACATGATGGCGACAATTCCAAAGTGAAGGTTAAAGTGCGCGTCAATATTCATGGCCTTTTCAGCGTGGCTAATGCTTCTATAATAGAGAAGCAGAACATAGAGGGAGATCACAATGACACACCTATGGACACTGAATCATCAAGCAAGAACCAAGGCAGAGATGATGAGCTGGTATGTAAACTTGCAAATATCTTCACTCCTTGGAATTCTGACAAGAGCCAATAATTGGAGATTAAATCATAGTGTATAGCTTTTGACAGTTGCTACTTCTCCACCCTTAAATTATTTCTTCAGTTATGGAACGCATTTCTTCATGTTTGTTTATTACTAAAGTACTGGTGACGTGTGGCACTAAGAAAGCAAAAAAAAATATAAAAATATTCTAAAAAATGTACTTTTTTCATTGTTCTTTACCTTCTGTCTATTAGTCTTAGCATTATCTAGTGCTATCAAGTGCAGCATATTTAATGAGATGTTGACAAAAGCATTCTGAAGGCTTGGGTTTTTTTCAACTACTAGATTTTCATTGAGTAAAAAATAGATGGTATTTCTGTATATATGGAAAACTTGTTCTTCATAAGCATTCTTTCACTAAGGCCCTCTATGTATTTTAGTACTAGTAGTTCTTACAAGCTGGCTTGTAAGCCTACAGGGGAAAATAACTGGAAATAAATGTGTAACAGCTTTGTCATTAATACCGAGAAACTAACGTTTTGGACTTCCTTCTGTCATTGCTGGCTCACAGTATTCTACCCATGAGTTCTCTCCTTCTAGCGTAAGGAGGACGAACTTTGACAGCGCACTGCATACCAAAGGTAGATGGCCAAGAGTAGCGAGGCGCAGGTATTAATCTGGTGGTGTAGAGTTGAGCACTGGGTACCAGGGAGCACGTTGCAGCTAGGAACGGCACACCAGCGGTGGCCTCGGCAGCCTTTCTGGCTTGCTTGTTCTTCTTCTGTAGCTTGGAATTTTGGTTATGTCACAGCTCACAGAGGAGAGAGATGGGAGTGGAGAGAGAAAGGATAAAACAGCGGATGAGCTGCTGCTTCACGTTCCTGCTGGTGTGTGAGGATGTCAGCAGGGACCAGTCTCACAGGCTGTCAGGCCATACTGAGGGAAGGTTTCCTTCAGGAGTAAGGCTGGACAGAAAGCAAACACTCTGCAGCTTTAGAGGACGGGGTGAATGCGTTTCCTGTCGTTATCTCTTAAAATTTGTCCTTAGCAGCTTTTCCCACTTCAGTCCAATATACGACAGGAATTAGTGTGAGTGGTTACACAATCAGCGTTACATAATTGATAGAAGCAATTCCATCAATACTATACTGCTTTCCTGGAATTCAAGGATATGTGAGATGTGAAACATGATGCAGTTCCTTGTAGACAAGCCCTCTGCATCTGGTATTTCTATACAAGTGAAAAACGTTGGTTGGAAGTGCCGTAGCTGGCATGTCGTGTAACAGGCGTACCGCCGGTGAAGGTTACTAAGGTTAGTACACCGTCCTCAGTGCAATAGTAACCACTTCCGTTCTCAGGCTTCCAGTTTGTAGTACTTCCATTCATCTAACACATCTTCTGTTTTGCAATTGTGCTTGTCAGCAATTACCTTTCCTTATTGAGGATGATACCCTCGACTCTGAGGAGGAGGTTTGTGGTATATATATGTATTATTCCCTCCCCCAGCTTTTTTGTGTGGGCAAACCAGTTCCTTTTCTGTGTGAACAGTAAGAACGGTAAATGAGGATGTATTGCCTATTCTGAAGTGACAAAACTTAAATTTGGTAAAAGTAGCCACCTTGTTTTCAGCTTTATCATTAAGAATTTGTTGAATCAATTAACATAGCTAAACTGCAACATAGGCACCTGTGCCAGAGTTTGACATCCTTAAATACTTTTTATTGTATTTTGCAGGACTAACAGTAAGTGATTTTACATGCATGTGTAGTTTGTGAACCCAGGAATCTAAATTCCTTGTTATGGAAGTAATCTTAGACACTTCAGACCTCAGCTGCAGCTCGTTATTTAGTGATGCTTTGGATGACTAAGTATTGGAGTCATCCTGAAAACTTTAGAATTAGCCATTAGTATGTTATTAAAAGCTTTTTGCAATGACAACAGGGGATTGTATTACTTAAATGAAATAAAGTAATCAGCACTGGTAATTAGTGATGTCTTTAAGAGCCTTAAATTTAGAATAAGGTATAGGTGTAAGCTGTAAGTGAAACTTTCTTAATTTCAGAGGGTAGGGAGGGAAGAGAGTTGGTAGTCTGCTCCAGGAGGCTACTACAGAAACTGCTTTTCATGGTCTTACAAGACAGATGCAGGTACAATTATGATCTAAACTACTTCTGCTTTGGATTACAAATTTTAAAATTTAGGTGAAAACCAGTATGAGGTCAAAGTTCTGGCTGTTCCATAGAGAACCCATTGTTACTGCTTGTGTTGGTGGTGTGTTTCTAGAATGCTCTTTGCATACATTTCATGTTTTTATTTCTAAATGAAAATGGAGTATTCACAGGGCTTAGTGTAATTCTGTAATGGGACAGACTGCAATGTCATAATTATTTCAAGGGGGACAGGCAGAATAGAATTTGTATTTAAGCTGGGAAGCTATGAATACAAGTACTGTATTAAAATGCCCGTTTAAACATGGTGAATAGAAAATTCTTAGGATTGATTATTTTTTTTAAGTCCACATATTATCTGTGATGTACTGTGATTGACATCAGTCTTAATTTGTACAGCAAACTTGCATATTAAGTCATGTAACTCTTTCTAGGATAAAATGCAGGTTGATCAAGATGAAGGTACTCAGAAAAGTCAAGCTGAACAGCAGAACCAAGCAGATGAGGAAACTGAAAATGCAGGAACCGAAACAAAAGTGTGTATTCAGTATCGATAAAGAAACATAATGTTGCTTCCCTTAGACTTTTTTTGCCCAGTATTCTCAACGTCATTAATCATACTAGTTGCAATACATGAGGCTGTACGTGGAGGAGTACAGCTACTTTGCAGTGGTTAAGTTAGGAATCCTACCTTAGCACTTCCATTTTTCAACACAGTATATGGTAAAGACTTTGAAGTAAGTTCCTGTTAACATAGTTTTATAGTGAAGATGGAGCCTAGGGAAACCTAGGAAATGTTACGAAAAAGAATATGCAGTGCCATTAGCTTTTGAACAAGTTTTCTCAATAGCTCTTTGTTACCTTTAAAGAAATTAAATTCCACCAGTTTGGTTTAAAACTAAAGTAATGGTGATTCTGAACTGCAGAGGAATAACTGGGTGCTTCATTTTACAGATGGTTAATTTGTAGCTCTGTTAATAGTTTCATTTGTGTCTCTTTTTTTGAGCGTAAATGCAGCAATACTGATGTGCTTGAAAGTCTCTTAATCGTGTAAATCTTTTTATAGGCTGCTTTTGGAGACAAGCAAGATCATCCAGCCCAGCCAAAGGCTAAAGCAAAAGTTAAGAGTATTGACCTACCTATACAGGCAAGCCTCTATAGGCAACTGGGACAAGACCTTATCAATTGCTATATTGAAAATGAGGTGAGCAGCATAAAAGATGACCACTCAATATCACTGTAAATAATTATCCAGAAAATACTTGCAACCATAAACTTACTATTTAATTTAGAATTCCTTGGGGGTTTGTCCTTAATTGTAAGGGGGTTTGTTTTGCTTGAGGTTTTTTGGTGAAATTAATCTATTTCACTAGGCTTAACTACTCAGACCTATTAGCCTGTTGTTACCGGAAGTATCAATTCCTGTCTTAGGCAGGGAACGCCTGGGTTGCCAGTAGAGGCTGCAGAGTATATAACAGGGATGCTGACTGTTACTGACTGGCCTGATACTGGTCAGGAGTAGCACTTGCGCATTTTTTAGTGCTTTACAGAAGCTGTGTCCTTTGTTTTATCACATTTCGGCCCTTCAAGGCCTACATTGGCAGGGAAGTATTACAACATGTAGAAAACCTGCCTTTCGGAGGATTTTTTCTGAACTTTGTAGGTAGCATGTTTGCTAGGATCCTCTTGGCATCAGCTCCTTTTTCTGAAAGATGGTCAGTCTGAAGAATAAAATATGAAATAATTTTTGTAGGGCAGAATGCGTCCTAGTGACTTCCAAACCAGAGCCAAGACTTGTTTTTACTTCTGGTCCTATCTGTCAGGTCATAATTGATACCTGATAGATTTACAGTGAAGCACTTGGCAGAAAGCTTCCAAAGATGAACTAATTTTTCCACCACTCCAGTTCTTCCTGCACTGAAAATAACTTATGCAAAGGTGGACATTTTAATCAGGAATTGTGAGTTAGCAGGCTTCTGCAAAGTTCTGTGGTGTAATTTCAAGAGAGTAATGCTTAAGTTTGACACTTGAAACGCTTTTAGTTTTAATAAGCTTTTCTCCACCCTAGGGGAAGATGATGATGCAAGACAAGCTTGAGAAAGAAAGAAATGATGCTAAGAATGCTGTTGAAGAATACGTGTATGACTTCAGAGACAAACTGTGTGGAGTCTTTGAAAAATTCATCACTGAAGAAGTAAGACTTTCCTATGTGCTTCAGCTGTTGGAAAAAAATGCCTTTGTATTTATAAGTTTGGAGTGTGGGTGATGTGGATGCTGCAGGGGTCTCTTGGGCTTATTTTGGAATATGAAATGGCTTAACTTCACAGAAGTGGAGTTCAAACTACACTTATGCCTGGCATTTGTCGTGCAAGCATGCAGAGTTCTGTACTGTGTAGAGAAGTTTCTCAGCAGCCAAGAAAGGTTCCAGATGCAGGTGGAAGAGAAAAATCCTATGGCGGGGGTTGGAAAGCAGGACAGATCACTGTGAGCTTCTAAGTGGTTTGAGTGGGTAGGAACAAAATGAAAATGAGCAAAAATAGAGTGTCCGTAGTTCTGTATCTTCCTGTCTAATTTCATGAACTTCAAAGTATTTTGATCTCAGCATGCTGTTGAAGTCCAAGAAAAGGTGATGAAGAAAGCTGTACACTGGGCTTTTGCAAAAGTGGTATTGAAAGAATTACTGCTTTCTTTCACAATAACTTTTTGAATATTTTAAGCTGACTTTATAAACTTTTTTTTTGAGTGAGGGGTTTTTTTTTGTGTGTTGGGAAGTCTCCTTTGTCATGTTCTCTTCTGAACTGGAATATCTCTGTTTTGCTTCATAGGATTCAAACAAGCTGACCTTGATGTTGGAGGACACAGAAAACTGGCTCTATGAAGATGGAGAGGACCAACCAAAGCAAGTATACATGGATAAGCTTCAGGAATTAAGAGTAAGGTTTTAAGTTACTTCGTAGAAAAATTGCGTGTGTTTGGAGGTGGGGGCATTTACATAACTATATATGAAAAGCGCTTTTAATGAGGTATGTGTATGAGCATACCCATATGTAAGTTTTGTAAATCCATTAATTTTGAAGTATGGACATGCAGGTTGTATGTGGATGTGGTTTAGTTAGGAAATGAATGTAGTATTTAGAACTAGAAATACAGTTTGCAATGTTAGTTTTGCTCCTAATTTGAAAAAAGTTAAAATGAAGCAGACTGTCACCACTGACAATAAAACTAATTGCTGTGGGAATCTTCTGTCAGTCTTGGTACAGTCTGAAAGAGGCTTTTGAGTACTTTGAGTGCTTTCCCAGGTATTCAGAATTACACTCCAGAAGAGATGCTCTGCTTTTCCTGTTTTCAGTGGTCTTCTATAGCTGTATTGCAAAACTGAATTTTTGGTCTACTTTCTGATAATGAAAGACTGAAGAGTGCTTTTGACAGTAGATTCTACTGTATCATTGGATTAGTAGTGACAAAAAGCCCTAAAATACTTCAGATTGTAATAATCACATGGGAAAACGTGAGTTCTGATGAAATGACTAGCTACTCAGCTTGTAATAAGTTTTTAAGTATCTCTCTAGCTCTTGGGCCCCAACTGTTTTCTATCAAGTCGGATTTCCTTGGGGGGAGGGGTAACTGATGGAAACAGCAGTGTAGATCCTGGCAACTGCTGCCTTGGCTGGCAGGGCAGTATTCAAGAGAAGGAAAAAACCACACAATGGATAAAACTAGGAGTTTTCAGATGAACTACTTGAAAATTAAACCATCCATGTAAATCCTGTCTTGCTTCTAGTCCGAATCCATTGTCCCAACTGCTTGTTTTGCTGAAAAGAACTGCACAATACTAAGGCAAATAAGGGCAGAGCACTATTCCTGTGTTTAAACTTCAGGGCTTTTTTTTTTTTTTTTGTTGCACTAAAGCAAAATGCAAAGATTAAGATCTTGAAAGGATGAGGAGTTAAAGGCAACCTTTCTTCCAATGCTACATTTTATTTTTAGATCAAAGTAAATAATGTATTTTGTCAAAATCTTTGTGCTTGTATTTCCAGAAATTTGGACAGCCTATTCAGGAAAGATACATGGAACATGAAGAGAGACCAAAAGTTTTAAATGAGCTGGGAAAGAAGATTCAGCTCCTTATGAAAGCAGTAGAAGCATACAAAAATAAGGTAGAAGTAAATTATTTAGGGAATTGACTTGAGTTTGGCAGTAGAGTTTTTTGTAACAGTCATGTTTTTCATGATGCCTTGCACCCCTTGAAGTGGGTATCTGAAGTTACGGTGTTGCCATTGTTCTGTAATGTAGAAGACTGCTGGGGTCACTTGCTGAAACTAAAGCAAATTTCAGTTTTGTTTTGTTTTTTTTTCTTGCGACTTCATTACTAACCCGCGCTTCAGCAGTGTGCACTTACGATCACAATTTCAAATCTCTAAAAATTTGTAGTGGGTTATAGCAATAGAATCCTATTTATTATGTGTCTGAAATTCTTAATTGGGTGAGAAGCATATATTAATTGATGATATAATTATCTTTCTCATAGGATGAAAAATATGATCACCTAGATCCTGCTGAGATGGAAAAAGTTGAAAAATACATTAGTGAGGCTATGAATTGGTTGAACAGCAAAATGAATGCCCAGAACAAACTAAGTCTAACTCAGGATCCAGTTGTCAAAGTGGCAGAAATATTGACAAAATCTAAGGTAAAACAAACCACCACTCAAGCCCCTGCCCTTCCCCCACCCCCCAAAAACAACACACACCCCACACACCCCCCCCCAAAAAAAAAAGTTCCAACCAAACAGGAAAGGAAAAAGAGAAAGGAAGAAAGGGGGGGGGAAAGGCCAAACATCACCAAACAAACAAAAATCATTGTACATGTTGCATTTTAGTTAAGTTTTTCTGTAACAAGATTTTGGCCTCTGTATTGAGCTAGAATATTACAGCTGCAGAAATTCTAAAGCTCCATACAGAGGGAGCAGCAGATTTATCGATGTTCAGTTCTGGCTCTTGATTTACAACTCTACCTCTGAATAACCGTTTTTAAAATATCCTGAGTTACAGCACCAGGCTTGCTGGAAAATGGATTAGCATACAGGCTTTTAACAGATGAGCAGCTGTTTAGATAGTGAAAGGTTTTATTTTAAGTTTCTAAACTTGATAGACTTGAGAAGTCTAGTCCTTGAAAATTAAATTCAAAGTCATTATGAACCTGTGACAAATTTGAGACATTCTAGTTTAATGCAGTTACTGTGCCACCAAATGAACTTGTTCTCTCGCTTCTGTTACAACTAGGAGTTGGATAGCTTCTGTAATCCTATCATATACAAGCCCAAACCGAAGATAGAACCTCCCAGTGATGGGCAGTCCAAAGCTAATGGTGAACACAACGGACCAGTGAACGGACAGAGCGGTACTGAAACAAAACCTGAACCAGCGAAGGACAATTCTCAGCAGACCAAACCCCCTGGAGAAATGGAAGTGGACTAAATCTTGCGTTACTTTTACTTAATTAAAATAGTGCAAGTAACCACAGGGCCCATTCTTTTTTGTCTGGTACACACCTCAGATGTTCAGTTATTCTTAGCCAACCTTCTGTCATTTGTTGCTGAGTAGTTTTGAAAGTGTTTTATATCAAGTACACTTCTGATGTTCATTTCCACTGATGCTGCTTATGTGGAGCTTTAGCCAAATGTAGATTGTATACGTCAGTTTAAGCTTTCCCAATATATTTTATATCAAACATACAGAGTTGATATATAAATGGCAACAATCTACCTTATTTAAAGCTTTTATTGTGGATAAACCTCAGCTCCTTTATTCAGGAAAGGATACTGTATTGCACTACTGATGCTCAAGTGTAGATCTAATTGCATCTTTATTTTGGAAAAAATATTGGAATTGAAGTGGCAAAACTTGTCACTTGAAGCACTGACCTTTTCTAGTTATTGTATTGTTATAATTTAAATATTAAAATAGAGGTTAGTTGGCATACTAGTCCATCTTGTTGATGTACCCTGAGAATTGTACTGTCTTTTTCATATAAACTGAGTAATACAAGCTTAAACACTCTTGAGAGTCCCATACCACTAACAATCTTAGTTACAAAATGCTAGCGTAATGGCTCTGCTGAGTGCTGAAACTAAGTGAACGGACTCAGTGCGCACTGCTGTACATAACGTACTGTGCTTATGGTAGGACGATGCTAATGATACTAGTATGAAGTGGTAGAATATACAAGGACTGTTAGATATCTTTCCTTTGAAAATGTCTTGTTGCAGGTTACTAGTTCCACTCTTTTTTTTTTTTTTTTTTTTTTAACAAAATCTACATCTTGATCACATCTTATGTGAGGAGGAGAAACAGCAGAAATCGGGCTGTGCGAATCGGATATTACCACCCCGATTTTCAGGCTGCTTAAATGCTGTTTCTTGCAAACTTGAAAGAAATACTGAGAGCTCATTTAAGCTGTGGTACTTAGCACGTAAACCTTTTGGTCAAGGATCTAAACAGAAGAGCTTACAAAACAAACTGGATATTATTACCCCAAAGATGGAATCTACTTGGTGAACCTGTGTAGTTTACCAATTAATCTTTGGTCATTTACTTGATCTAATGAAAGCGCCTGTAATGTATTGCACAGTTGAGTCACTGTTTTCTTTGATACATCTTAGACATTGTCATAGTCCAGTGTATGTTCATGTAGTATTCTGAGTGCTTCTGTCAGTCATGGAGGTACTGTAGCACTTGCCAGAGCAAATCACTTTTCTTTTGACTTTAAATAACTCTTCTGTTGCCAGAATAGGAATGGGCTACTCTAACTATGAAAAGTGGTTTCTTGGTCAAGTCAGCAGAAGAGACTGAGATTAGTTGCAGCGTAACACTTCGGTGACGTAAATGCCGCTGCAGAAATGCGCTAAGGTGTTCGGGTATTACGGAGGCATTCACTTGTGGCCATTGTAAACAAGTCAAGGGTCATGCTGTTTTGTCTCCAGCCATGCCCTTCGTGTTCTATCACTGTTCATGCTATGCAGAGTCCGTGACCCAAGCTGTAGTTGACAGAGGTGAAGTGTACTCTTCCGTATCTCCACGTAAAAAGTAAGCATCGCTTGTGGCGATATATAAACCCACTAAGCTAGCTCTAAGTGCTAGAGTTGCATCTTCATGACTGACGTCAAGTGGCCAAGATGCACATACTTTGCTCTACTGTTCCTCCTCTACACAATCAATTGGGGATGGTCTGGCAGCTTGAGTTTACATGAGTAAAGCCCTTGAACAAAAACTGAGTGACCCTGAAGAGAGCTGCAGCTGCTCTGCAACCTCAGTCTTGAATTCTGCTGCTCTAGTCGGGTATCTTTGGCATGGAGGGGCGACTGTACTTTCAGTGTCAGTTGTCCTAAGCTGAAGTTGTACGTGACAGAATTAGCTTGGTCCCATAGGCTTTAACATCATGAATGTAGTAATGGCTTTACCACAGCAGTGTGATGAGTAGCGTTCTTAAGTATCGGCTTCCTAAAACCCATCTACGTGTCAGTTTGTCCAGTAGGCTTCCCGATACCTGGCAGGAGAGCTCCAGTGTAAGCTCTTCAGTAGCTAAAAGGTCGTGTAAGACCAGGCTTCTGCTTATGGTCAGCAAATGCTCAATATTACATTACAAATGTTTCAGGCTATTCTTATGCATAAAGGCTGGAATAATTCTACAGCTGCTTAATACGGCAAGCTTAAAAGCAGATATAGTTAAGTAATTGCAGTAAGGTTTTCTTACTAGAAGAGGGTTTTTTTTGCTCTGCATCTGCTCTGTCTCTAGATCCCCGGTGAAGAGGAATACTACCCACAGACTGCAGGTTGCAACTTGCTGATGACACAGTGCATGTTGAGAATCCCATTTGGGGGGGCAAAACTGTTCTTTCTGCAGTAAGCTTCTCATTAATATATGACTTATTAGTATGTCATCTGTTTTCTTTTACAACAAGGAAATTTTACCAGGATGCAGATTTAAGGTTCTCAAGTACTTATATAAACTATGCACAACTTGAAGATGAGGCTTTGGGCATTAGACTCAACCAGCAAGTTACTCTGTGGCTACCCTGACAGCACTGAGAACGAGTGTCTTGCAACATAAGTTTTGTTAGGGAACCAACAGTAGTATGTCATTCTGCATCTGGTGTATTTTAAAAGCAGGTATTTGGGACTTTCTATTGAGGACAAGATAGATCTCTCATGTTTGAAAATGTGTCCTCCATCCCACAAAAAGAAAAAACAGGAAGCCACAGTATCTTTATGAAGGTTGTAGTTTTAGGGGTTTAAAAAAAAAAAAAAAAAAGTTGGTTAGTCATAGTCTAAACTTTTACATAAAGTTTAGTTATAAAATGGCATAAATGTGTGATTTTCCCACTAACACCTTTCTTGTTCCCTTTAAAGAGCACTCATTCTCTCCTGTCTTGAGCATTAATGGACTTGCTCAAGAAATGGCTTTAAAATTTATCTCTTTACTAAACCAAGTTGCTACTGTTTTACAACTGATTCATGGCTTCCTTTCCACCTCTTACTACACTAGTTCAAACTTCAGGATTTTCTCTGAACTTCATTCAGATGTAACATAAAGGGATTATTAAAAATTGTTTTAAGTTAAACTTCTATATCTTCTTTATACTGACAAGGGAGCTGTGATAAAATGCCTGCTTTGGTCTGAATTTGAATGTATGTCTGTCTTAGAATGCAGAATCCGCTCCCTTCTGGCAGTGTTTAATACTGCCTTCGGGCACGCCTGCAAAACTTGCAGTAGGAAGCCGGACCCAGTCCTCCGGCGGCTGGGTGCAGCCTCACCTGGGCTTCCCAAGGCCGTTTGGCAGAAGGAGGGAGAAGGAGCCCTTGTCTCTCTGGCAGGTACCGCTGTCGCTGTGGCACTACTGAAGGGTACAGGCCTACGGCTACAGAATTCTGTAGGCCTTGTGGGCAGCCAGAGGGTACAGCTACTGTGGTGTGCAGTATGGAGTTCTTGGTTCTTTGACTTAAAAGTGAAAGCTGTTAATCTAAAGCATCCACTCTGTCGGTAAGATTCCTTTGTGTCTATCTCCAGCATTTAATTTTTGGGTTTTTTTGACACATCTCAGTGTGCCAAACTCCAGCCTCTGCTATAGACTCTCCTGTTCTCAAATACTCTGTATTTAAGTGGAGTTTTTCCCTGCGAGGATTAAGTTTAATTTCAGGAAATAGGTAAGGAAGGGGCAGGAGACTTTCCTTCCTAAGTACTTCTCAAGGCTAGTGTGAGAACTGTACAACCTTAACAAACCTTGGCCTCTTTACACTTCTCAATGCTTTGGCTGTCAGCACCTTTCAGTTAACCAACACGAGCTTCCAGAAACATGAAGCCATTTTACAAATACGCTGCATTTGCTGGTTCAAAGCAGCGGGCCAGCTGCTGCAGGAAAAGCAGCTAAATTCAGTTCCCACAGAGAATTTTCATCATGAACCTCATTCCACAAAAAGCTTTCATTTTTGCGTTACCACACAAACTACTTAAAGATGCAGACTTCTGTGAGCCTTTCCTTCTAAACTGAAGCTCAGATGCCCACACTTCAGTTGTGGATCAGTATCGTGTCTACGTGCACTAAGGATGCTTATGTGAGCTGCCAGGAGCTCTGAGTTTCCTTTAACTGGATGGAAGAATCCTATGTTGCCTCTTACATTTTTTTTGTTTCACTAAGTTTTCTAGCCTTCAGGCACCAGAAGATACAAGTGCTCTGTCAAAAGAGGTAGTAAAAACATGTTGCTTAAAATGCAGTTAATGCCTTGTAAATTTTCATTTCAACTCCCAAGATAACATTTGGCGAATAAATACAAACTCTTGCTACACTAGAGAAAGTGGTAGCTGACTCTTAACTGAATTCTTAATTCTCCACAGTTCAAATTTGAAGACTTCAACCACCTATTAACCATGTAAACAGCAAGTGAAACCAACTAAACGTGACTGTTAGCTTTGCAGAATACTAACCCTGTGACTTACCCGATACAGTTACTAAACGCCATTTTCCATCTTCCTGGTCAAAAAAAAAAAAAGCAGGAATCACTGCAGTGTGATCTGTGATGAATCGTTTTAAACAGAAATGCAATTAAGAGTTGTACCCACCAGCCACCTCTACAAAGCGCTGAAATGGTTTAACTGAATTAATAAAAAAGGGGGCAGTCCCTGAATGTTAAATAGTTGGAAAAGTTCGTTTACATAGTCTAAACATATCTCCACAGGATGGGGGGGAGGGAAGAGATGGTGGGAGTGTTAGAATTTTAAGCAGTGTTTTAAGTATGCAAAATGTTTACTATGTATGTAAATGGGATTCTTATTAGTGACAGATCATGTGCAAATTGACAATACTTCAATTTATTTTTGAATGGGAATATGGATTGTCAAGGTTGTGTATAATTATAATAAATATATAAACCGCTACTTGAACCATAAATGACCACACAAGACCTCATTTTTCCATCCGTGTTCCTAAAAGCAGCTTTGATGTCATGGATCGAGACAACGTGCATTTGTCCAAAAGACCACAGGTAAGAAACGGGCGGTTTTGGTGGCTCACCCTACCCCGTTTGCCTAGTCCGGTGCGGTTTCTCTTCACCCCAGTCCGCTGCAGGCTCTCTCCCACTGGCCACCTCCACCCGACGACTTACCTCAATACGATGACTCTTGGTGCCACCCGTTGCAGCCCAGACATGCTGCTGCTTTGCCTCTGGGGAGCTGCAGCCATTTTCATATCTGCAGTCACATCTGTAGGTTTGGATGAGCACGAATTACTGAATTTCAAGTAATTCATCTCCCATGAATCATTTATTGCAACATATAAACAATTTCAAAGATAGTTTTCTGGCGTCTTGACCCATTTGCGAAAGCTGATGGCTTTGGGCATTCTTGGTTCTCTGAGAAGATCCTGGAGTGCAGCGGTAAAGCAGCCGTCCGTGGGCTTACTCCAGGAGTTCTTGCTTGTCGTAGCAGTGCAGTGGGAATCCCTTCATGCTCCACCGGATGCAATGACCATGGAGTATCTGCATAACCTATATGAATGCATCAAAGCACAACGTGACTCAACATGTTTGTATCCATCACCCTCAATACATTTTAAAAGCTGCATGAAGTCTGCATTTCTTCCAGGCTTTTCATACTTAGAACTCAATAAATAAAGTCTAATAAAATATTTCAATGATATTAATTTCACAGGCAAGGTTTGGGATTTAGAGGTGGGGAAAGGTCCTTCCTTAAAAAGAA
>JMFS01070925.1:0-15653 GCA_000699545.1 Podiceps cristatus
GGCTCGGCCCCCGGGCCGCGGGCGCTTGCCTGCCAGGCTACCTATACTGAAGCCAGGCAGTCCGGAGGGCCCCTGCTTCTTCGGAGCCACATCCACCTGCGGATGGAGTAGCACCGGGCAGCTCGGGGAAGGAGGTGGCTGATCCATGTTGGCCCGTCCTCCATATGGACCCGATGCACTCCACCGTCAGTGCTCATTTTGCTTGTAATATATCCTCTGGTGGTGATGGGATATGTTTCTGGCTTGGTGTTTAGCCTCGGATGTGCTGGACCCTGCGCAGTGTTTTTTTTTTTTAACGTGGTTATTTCTCAAGAGCAACTTAAAAGCTGAGAACTTGTAACTCCCTCTCTGCCATACTGTGCGTGAGGGGGGACCTGGGACTTGGGAAAACTGTACAATTTTACTGACTTGAACGCTAAGTTGAATCGTGTGAGGTTTTTAGCACTGCACTAGAACACTGAACTATTTTAACATCTTTATTGCGTAACTCACTTATTTTGGAAGCAGAAGGGTTGGATTGGGCATGATTTAAACAAAATCTAACTGATGCCATGTGCCACTATTGGTTTCAATTGCTTCATTTGCCAGCCGACTAAAAACTGGGGAATCTGACTGCACTATAAACTGGGAGATGCGGAGTGGCTACTCTACTGCCTTTTGTACAGAGGAAAAGGCAATGCTTCTGAGCATGTGGAAATGTTTGTGTTTGACAGCGCTGTGATTTTAATAATTTAAGAGTCCAGAGATTTAAATTGAGTATATGATACTGCTTTATTGCTTGGGTACTGGTTTGTCCTCCTCCCCAGTACTGCTGAATTTTCTTTGACTGTTCTTTGTGTTTTCAGCCGTATGTAGTTTAATAATTTCAAAGCATTACATTATTGCATAACTTTCTCAGGGTCATACAAGTGCCTTTAAGATAGCTGTGTCATCTTTAGTGGTGAAAACCTGTATGTCACTGTTAAGTTGCTTCTGTCCTTTAGGCATGGAACAGCTTAATAGATAGGATCTGCATATATAGCTATGGATGATCTGTACCTGCCTGCAGAAGAGCTTTCTGTACACTGAAGGAAAGCAGAGTGGTAGATTCGAATAGTTGCAAGAAGGGAAACGTAACAGGAGAGGTCTATAACTCCGCCTGTACCATTACTAAGTGTTGCTTAACAGCTGTTCTGTTCTAGCTTTACTCTAAAGTCACTAACAATGTTCCTTCTCAAATAACAGTAATAGGTCAGTGGTGTTTCAAGTAAAAATCTTTGGAAAGCAGGGAGTGGGCTTGAGGAGGGCTGTATTGTTTCCTGTTCATGTTCACCTGCCTGCAACTTAAAGACATGTCTGAAGTACTTCTAGCACAGAAAAGTTTTACTTGAACTATCATAAAAAGCATTCCTTTAAATATGACACACTCTCCTAGTTTAGGAATCCAAGCAGCTCTTGTTCATGTTGGATGGACAGGAATGCTCGAGCCAGGTCTTGCATGAGTACTGATACTTCTCAGGTACCTTGTGCCAACTACAGTCCCTGTATCAGTGATTAATGTTTGCTTACTGACTAGACTAATAAAGTACCACTGACTGGAGCAAGATACTGTGATAGATGAGGGATTGTTTTCTCCTCTTGTCCTAATAAGAATAGGGACATTTACCTCAAGCTGGCTAGACTGGGTAAGAGCGGGTCTGTTGGAGGGGAGGAGGGCTGGGGATCTTCCTCCAATGTAATAGAAGACCACTTATTTCCTGATGGCAGTATCACATCCTCTCTGACTTTGAGTTTTGCCCAACTGCAAAAACAGATGTAATAAGCAGATGGAAATACAGGTAAATTAAATTTTATGGTGTTCTTGCTTTGGCAGTGAACCCCACAGTGTTGCCAGTCTCCACCGCATGCAGGATTGCAGGTTTCGCTTCAATGCCATGATAAAACTAGTTTTAACTTTGTGCCTGTTGTTAGTAGACTGTTGTACATCTTAGCACAGTCTGTAGAAGTTACTAACTGTTCTGGGGACATTCATAAGGAAAGCTGCCAAGTCTCACTTAAATCTGGCTTTTCTATGTAAGGTAAAGTTTGAATTTGCTTTTGTTAACTGCACTGCAGTCATGAACAGGCCCCATCCTGGGGAAGATTTGTGATATCCTGGCATGATAGTATTTGAATGGGAAGTTTTTAATTTTAAAAGCAGATGGAATTGTTTCCTTGTTTTTACTGTTGCTGCATGCTGTGCCTACAATGTGGTCTGCAAACTGCCAGTGTGAGTGCAGTTTTCCAACTTCCTGCTAAAACCTGCATTAACTTCTCAAACTTACTAATCATTAGTATTTTACGGTTTTGTCTTTAATTTCAGCTAGCTAAGGTGAACAAGGCACAAAAATATTTTCTTAGCTTCTGCAGAGGCAGGCTTGCTGTATTTGTCATTTGTAAAGAACTGGCAGTTTTCAGAAGTACACGTATACATTGGTTAAGACTTTACTCTTACTGGAGAATGACTGGGTCCTTATCTCAGAACATTTTCATCAACCTGAACTTCTTGAGATGTCCAGGAGAAAAGATGAAAGTAGATTTCCTTGTTTTTGCAAGGTTGTTCTTGGCATGAAGAATATTATCTCATGCTATAGCTGATTTTGAGGTCATAGTGCTGTGTAGGGAGTTGATTTACATGAATACATTTGTGGGCTTGGGATTTGTGTCTGAAACACCAGAACAGATGAGTAAGTTTGACATATATGTGAAAGCATCAGTCAGATTGATGTCTGCAATTTCAGTGAGCTGCAAAGAAGTAACTGAGTGATGTCTATTAGGATAAGGATTATAATCAAGTCACTTGTAGCAGCAAATAAGGACTAATGTTCTGAGAGCATTGGTAGCTAACTTGTCTGACCTTTTAACTGCTGTTTATTTCTGAAATAAATTAATATATCTTGTGTAGTGTTCATTTACAGGAAAGTAAGATTTTGTGCTTGCTAAGCATGCTTTTTGAAACACATTCAATATAAAAATCGGATGAACTCAGAAGGCATTTAAATGCGGAAGTTGATCATCTGCCCACTTACGAAACTTGGAGCGAAATCTGAGGAATTTGAAGATCTGTTTTTCCTCCTCCGCTGCAAGTTCTTATTTGACTGAATTTATCTCATAAGACTTGAAGGTAAACACCCATTGTATTCTGTAGCTGTACAAACAGGTTACTGGGAGATGATCTAGGGTATAAATTAATGCTAGGCAAGTAACTACCTGTTGGTGTTCAACTGGAGTTCTCACTCTGCAGCAAAGCAAGGCACTTACCTCCCCCTTTGCGTTTGTGAGGGAGTATACATATGCCATTATAGTGCCATAGCTGGTAAATTCACTTAATGAATTACCTCCATAGCAGGTGGTTCATAGGCTTACATATCCTAAAGCTATCTAGTTAGTTTTCCCTGAAGTCTTATCACTGAGAATTCCAGCTCCTCCATGGGGATGTTACTCCTTGAGGTAACAAGCTTAGTTTGTATCTCATTCTAGTGTGAGAATAGTAGATCTCTGTGCTCAGTATGATCTGTGAAGCTAAGTAAGTCTCTTCTCCCTTTCCCATTAACTGAACAGTAAAAAATAGCTATGGTAACTTTATAATGTTTAGTAGCTGGCTCTTATTTAAGGTTGGAAAAATGTAAAGCAGAATGGCACCAAAGATGGCATTACTGAGCCATATAACATCTAAGGCATTCTGACAGAAGTTACCTGAGTGAACACAGGTAAGCTGGATATTGGAATTCCTGTTTGATGCTAGGTTGATAAACTCATGAGCAGAGCTAATATGAAGTCAAATATGCTGTGAAAGAGAAGTCCATTTGGGCCTCTGCAGAAATGATTTATGAAAGATAAGTTTATTTTAATGCTGTTCTGTATCCTGAAGGAATAGATAAGAGAAACTGTCAAAGCTGTAAGATTTCACAAAGTGCCTTTTGGGAGAGGATTCAGTTTACAGCTTGATCACTGGGCCACTATTTACGGCTTGTATATGGTACAAGGGATATTCTAGTATGCTTTTTCTAAGAGGGAAGATGTCTCATCTAATGTTTTTTTTCTTGTTCTATATGTATTTCCAGTTTTATTTTCACTGCAGACAATGAGCAAATGACTGATTGCATTTTCAGCCCTACATACCAGTGATTGATTTCTGCATGGCAAGGTGGGGTTTGTCTGCTACTGCAAGTCTTGGCAGGTTTCTCTTAAGAGACTGGAACAGAAGCCAAAACCTGGAAGGCAAAGGAGTTGAAGTCTTGAACTAATGTAATGTACAGATTACAGACATGGAGTGTAGAATGTAATTTCCAGTAAATATGAGAGTAGAACTTAATTTGCTCTTATGCTGTTGTTGTGCAAATGAGATCAGAATCATGTTCCAGTCTATAGTTAGTGTCAAATCATAATACATTTTTTTTCCCCAGTATTGCCTTAGAGATAGTAATTTTGAATTTACAAGTTCTTACTGGTTTCGGTAAAATATTTGAAGTGTCTTTTGAGTAATGTGTTGTATAATGATGTCAGGACAAGATTTTTTTTTTTTTTCTCTGTGGATTGAAAATCAGAGAAATCTCTTGGACAACATGTCAGCTGCTTGTACTGACATGTTGGGACTAATTCTTAGATGTTGTGTGTACTTGGAAAAGTTGTTCTCGCCTCTTATCTTTTCAAAGAGGGTGGTACTGCTGAGTGGAAGAGTAAGTGCAGTTATTTTAACTGTCTCTAAGCCTAACCTATGATACTACTGCTTGCAAACTTGCATGCTATGTCTTACTCCCTTCCCCTTCTGCATTTTCAGCTCCTCAGGTAAATGTAAGAAAGGATCTTCTGGCTTGTGGCTGTTCATTTATCTTGATCTGTTTAGTGTGATCTATTCTGGGAACATTAAACAATTGGGAAATGAAAGGTGCCATTAGTCAATCCTCTGCCTAATAGGGAAATCATGACGGTACTGATTTCAGGGGAGGAACAGTCACTTGAAGCACATGAACTGCCAGGCATGGAGGCAGAAGCTTCCTTTGATGTATTGCTTAGAAATAGAATAGTAGCGAAAATGACTGCTGTAGAAAATTAAGGTTCTTGATATAATCAAATCACTTTCTTAAAACAAGAAGTCATCTTGCTTTTAAGAGAAGTAATTTCTTAAATACTTTGTAATTTTGAATTAATACTAAGGAATTGTTCTTGTTAATGACAGCAGTGTGATTCTAAACATTAAAGCTGCCCTCAAGGCAGTTATCACTTACCTTCCAAGCAACAAAGTCTTAAGCTTGTCATGAGGATAAGGGAGGGAATACAGTACAAAATACTTAAAAGGAAATCTTTCTAAATGCTAGTATGTCAGACTTCTTAGTACAGGAATTGTTTGGAAAAGTGCAGTAAGTAATGCTTTTTGGAGGTTGGGGCACAGAACTGGGGTATGTTCTACAGCTAATAGTACTGCAGAAATAGGTAGCTACTGAAAACATGCATTATGCTCTGAGACTTAAAATGGAAAAAAATCTTTCAAAATAAAATAATGTGATAGGAGCATTAAGAAATGAAACTTCTGGTATTAAGCTTATTTTTTCAATGGAAAAATGAACACACATCCTTAGGTAGCAGATGCGATTAAATACTTGTGGAACATTCAGATGCTACTAGGAATCCTGCTTGTTTGAGAAGACCCTTAAAATGCAGTCTGGTGCTTTTAAAGAGGTTGGCATTTGGCTCATGTGATAGACTGAATGCTATTCTTAGAATCTCAGCCTAAGTACTTCCAGTTGTAGACATATCACTGTTTCATTAATCAAATATTAAACTGATCTGTTCTGTAGTCTAAACTTCTGTTGACTTCTTATTTTTGTAGTGCATTAGAATTGACTAGATTAAGCTTTTGTGAGCTTTCAAGAGCAGCATACTGCTATCTATCTCTGGGTTCATCTTCTAAACCTAGACTTCTCTCCCTGGTGTTTTTCCTCTATACACTAAGGAAAGATTTCATGGAGTCACAGAATGAGGGTGATAAATATGTTCTACAAAGATTAAATTGTTGAATGAAGGAGGGTGTTAAACATGCAGTGTTCCGACAGTTTTATTTCCCTCTTCCTTTTCCACCCAAGTGAAAGATGTACATTAAAACATTTGTAGTCGCAACATATGTCCTGTAGAAAAGCAGTTAGATTGGCTAGATATATTCAGACTAGTCTGAGAACTTGACATAAAGAGAAATAGTAATGAGATCCCCTTCTGTGTTCATTCCTTTCAGGAGGATGGTGTGGCTGGCCTTACCTCTGGGATTACTGTTGTCTCAGTGCTATACTTGGAACTAGACTTGACTGGCCAGCAGCCATTAGTGTACACAATGGCATTTGCTGTCTTGGGAAAATGCTGTTTAAAACCCAAAAATGCTCCTGTTATTAAGACTCTTGCTAGCAGTGGCTGAGGTTTCTGTGGTAACAAGTGTCGTGAAAGATGTTAAAGCAGCTTAGGAAAGTACGTAAGTCTTGAGCCCTTTGAACTGATACAAAGGTGCTTGTTGCATGGAACTGAGCTACCAAAGTGTGTTTTACAGCATTCTTGTGACAACTTAACTGTGGTGATTTTGAAATAAAAATTCTCTAGTCTTTAGTAGAGACAGCACTTAGCAGGTACAGTATATTTGGTAGGAACATTCAGGAGAATGAGCTTGGCATAATCCTTTCTGCACTACAGGAACAAGGTCTTTACACATCTTAGCCTATGTTATTTACTGAACTGAAACTAGTGTTAACCTCTGTTTGCAAAGGAAGGAAACCTTGTCGTTAAGTGAAGGTTAACAAATGGCTAGTCCAGCCTAAATCTGAACTCTCTCAGACCTAGACAAATCCTTGGCAACGCACAGTCTGATCCAGTTACAGTCCAGTTGTCTACCCACCTTTGCAGTGTTATCGCATATCACTAAGTCAGTCTCCACATGAACATGCTTCTTAACTGTACTTGGAAGTTCTGAGAGTCTGGAGAAGTTTTCCAGCTTAACTAGGTTGTGGTTACAAAGCTGAACTTTTCTTTTGTCACCAGCGCCCAGTCAAGCAGCTTGCACCTCCCCCTTCATTGTGCTGGTGCAGCTGTTTCAGAGGCTGTAATGTGCACAGCACATCACCTTGTGTTTGTTCAAGATAAGTTGGTGCCTGGACCTAGGAGAGTGGTGCCAACACAGAGGGCAGCAGTCCTGTACGATTCAACAGTATAGCTGAACTGATCCTGTGCCCTGCAGATGAAGTTGCGTAGCTCTGCTTTTTAGCTGTCTTCAACTAGTGTTCAATGGAGTCTTATAGAAGTGATACAGTTTGTACAAAGCTTTGTATTGGATTACATTTTCTGCTGGTTTGGTTTGTTTAGCTGACTTGACTCTCAGCAGCATTGGATACGTGGCAAAATTAGCAGGAAAGGCAGAGTGGTATTGTGTGGTGCTGGAAATGAAATGAAATGGGATAGAGGGTGAGAACCCTTGTGTGAGTTGGTGGTTAAGACTCAGCTGTGCTACTGGAACAGACTTGAAGAGGCAACAGGGGAGGGAGGAGGAGGCGGCGGCAGTTACTGGCACTGTCCTATTAGCAGAATAAATGTACTTTGAGCTGTTGCCTTAGCAAGGGACTTTTGTGCAGCAACAGCAGCGATGCCTGGCAGAGACTCAGGAGTTGTGGAAAGTAGGGTGTGGGGCCCTGAAGTATATGCACATGGTTAGGTGCTGTATCAATTATTATGGGTTAATTGCAGGAAAGGATATGTCAGCCCAGGCCTCTTTCTCTATGTGCTTAGCAGCGGGGACTGTGATGAAAACTACTTTTGTCATAGTTGTGTGAGAAAAATCTCTTCCTCCAGTGGACATAAAGTGAACACATGCAAAATGTGATTTGTTTTTGTGGTTTCAGTTCTCCCTAAATGTGACTTGTGTGGGGCTTTTTTCCTGTTTCGATTTCTGGTGAGTGTGTTTGTGATGCTACCAGGTTAAGAACAGTTGAGAAGTTGAAATACTCCATGAAGGTGTCTGAAGGCAATTACTGTATCAGTTTTGCTAGCTACGTGATGTAGAGAAGGCAGTTTCTTAAGATAAACCCAGGCTGTCCCTATACTGCTCTTTATTCTTTGAAATGAAATTTAGAACTTCTATTAAAAGCAGATTTATGGAATTCAGTGCTGGAAAAGCTGGATGGGAGGCTCTCTTAGCTCCAGGAATTTAAAGGGAGATGGGAAGCTAGGTATAAACTGGAGGTTGGGCTAGAAAATTACTTGCTTAGAAGCTTCAGATTGTTAGAAGCATGGTTTGATCAAAAAGGAAAAATTAAAGCCTCTTCCTTGCTTTGTTTTCTTAAACTTGTTGGTGTTCTTGACTGACAGCTTGTTTATCCTGGCCCTTTGGCATACCTCCCTGTAAGGCCAAAGTGAACAGTTTCTTTGCTTGCTACTGAGCTCCTCTGTGGCCATGGTACAGATGCAGCTGGGGGACTAAACCTATTCTGACTGCTTATCTCAAGATCAAACACAGGGTAATTGCAGTTGGCATTTCTCACCTTATTCTTTTCTTCCTATCCTTCTCAAAATCTTGGTTTGAGTTAGCTCATTGCTATTTAAATTATCAGCTGCTGACATGACGAATACATACAAGGTACGTAAAATGTAGTTATTGCCTAAACCAATTAGAAAGTACTGACTGAATCTTGTTGGGTGAGCAACAGCCTTAAATAAAATAACCCTGAAATACAAGCAGAAGACTGCCTAGTTTAAATCTGTGTGCCTGCAAGGACTCAGTCTACAGTGTTCACAAAGAGCTTTCACTTGCTATTTCTAGAGGCCATGGTGAACTAGGGCATTTTCAGATCCATTGTATTGTCATTCCCGTCATCAGGAACCTGGGGGTGGGTAAGAAAGGGCAGAAAAGGCAAGGAAGGGGCCTTTTAGTGCTTTCATCTGCCTTAGTATTCTAAAGCAACAGTCTTTGAGGGGACTGGAAAAGTACAGGTAAACTTCACTGTGGGTAGAGATCCTGTTAGGTCCTTCAGTGAGTGTGCTAATAATAGTTGTAGTTTTTAGACGGAGTAGAAGAAGGATGAGAAGCATGCTTGGTCATTATCCGTGTCCTCCAAGTTCTTCCTTGTAGCAATGGAGAAAGATCTTTCTTACTGAGTTCATGATATGCTTTCAGAAAAGCAATCCTTTTTTTATATATAGATACAGACACACTTTTTTTTTTTAACTACTCGCTAAGTTGTATCAGGGTTTGTACTGCTTCTGTCAGTCTCTGCTAATTGGTTTTCTTCTATACATTTTGCTGAAAACAGTTGAATTTGAGGGTTGACTTTTTTGCCGTACCTCCTCATTATAATGAAGTTTCCCTCTAGCGTTTCTGTCCCCTTAAATGGAGAATGCAAAATGGCAGCTTGTCAGTATTTTGCATAGCTGTGGGAGAGCTGTCTACTCCTGCATGCATGCAGACCATTCAACAGAGAACCATTTTCGAGCACTTAAGAGTAAAGAGGCCTATTGTTTGATTAGTTATGATGCTTCATAGGTATCTAGGTCATAAGAATATATTTTTTCCCCTTCTCTGGCAGAACTGTAGCTTCAGGTACTTCTTCCTTCTGCTCACAGTTTATGTAACAGTTCTAGATTTGCCCCTTAACATCCCATTGCCCTGAAGGAACAGAGGGTATTCCCCCTTCCCCATCACCTCTGTCAGTGGATATCCAAACAAGTCTTTGGAACTTAGCTCATCAGTTCTATTTATAGTGGAAATATTCAAAACATTTAATTATTTCTGGCCTTAAAATGAGCTACTTCGCAGTATTTGCTAGTCAGCAATAGGAAAGCAATAATGTGTTAAGGACTGTGGCAGTCCCATAGCTTTTATGTGTGTCTTGCTGTGAGTTTATAGACTGGAGTAGGGCTGTTGGAGAAAGGGGAGGACAATTTTGTGACTTAAATCTGGTGGGTTTTTTTAGTAGATGTGCCAGATTTTTAGCCTTGTCCAAATAAGATTTGAAGGTTAACCTAGTTTTTCCTATGCTCTGGAACTCAGTTCACACACGTCTACACTTTTCCGCAGTTCACTGCACCAAAAGAAGAAACATTTAATCAGTTTGTCTCCTTTCTCTCTAAGGAAAATTTCCTTGGTGAAGCTCTGAGAGAATGCCTTAGATTTAAGCGTGGTGCAGCAGTTTTCTCATGATAATTTATTTTAAGCTTTTGATTCAAGCTGTGAACTCCCTTAGGCCATGGAGGTAGAACAGGGTTCCAAGCCAGATGATTTGAGGTTAGTGTAGCTCACCTCAGTTTGCTTTACCTTTCAGGTGGGTGTGGCAATTTATCGTGCATCTGTATTAGAACTATGAGGGGAAGACTTAGATCACCTTTGTATGCACACAAACTTGTGGGGTCTGTAGAGCACCACAGGGAGAAGCAGATCAGGGATAATGAGAGCTGAAGTATCTACAGATACTAGAAGCTTTGATTTAAAGTTGGACTTCTTGCACAGTACAGGTTTCTGGACAAACGATATATTAAGACTACCAGCTTGCAGACATACAGAGTCTTTGTAAGTCCTTGTGGTACAGCAGATGAAAAGAGTACTGAAGAGAGCTATCTACACCAATGAAAGGGACTTCTTTAAAGTGACTTTATTCATAATCCAAGTCCTAAACCACTAAAAAGCAAATGGGATTTAAATTTATTTTAATGTTATGCTGCATCTGTGTGCAGTTGTCTGTGTCTAACACACTGTCCAGAGAAGCAATTACTAGTTGTCATTCAGTATTTGTTGATCAGAAACCTATACTAACTATATCTAAAACCAACTGAGTTTAGCAATTAGTGTGTGCTTTTTGTCATGAAAGAATGTCAGTGATGTATTTAATGAGCTCAAGCTGTATTTGGGTTGAAACTTAAAGGTAACTTGGTACTTTATTTCAATTAATGTGCTTAAAGGGAGGAAGTTGCATTTAAAGCAGGCTGTCTGTTTTATTTTCATACTGTGCAAGTTGAGCTAACTGTTCTCACTCCCATGTTCTTGCACTGCAGGTTATCAGCTGCTAGCTGTGTACTTAGGGGAGGAAGGAATTAGCTTTTGTTCATTTGACCTCATACTTTAAGAAATGGGTTATTTAGTTGTGTTTGTTCAGTTGAAATGTCTGTACGTACACAAGAAGCTACTGTTCTCAAAATCCAGCTTAGCATTTCAACAAATGGTGCTTGTTCTGGATACTTAGCTGATGAGTGTCAATAGTAGTCCTGCTGTAGTTGTTGCTGAGTGGAATGAAGAGCTTATAGGGAAACTGGATGGTAATGTCTTCTCTTGGCTGTATTTGCTTCCATTCAAGTCTGTCTGCTTCTGTGTCTTGCTATACAGTATTGCTTCTCTTGTATCTCCTATCCTACTTGTCCTAGGTTAGGAAGTGATTATGCACAATCAGAATTTTGCATTAGTTCATGTGCTGTAATTGAATGATTCAGGTTGGAAGAAGCCAAAATGGAGTAGGGAGTGATTAGCGAACAATAGTAATGGCAGACGTCATGGGCAAGTACAATGGATGATCTTTTTGCATCAGCTCCAGCCAGAGTGGTACATATTACTGTAGTATGGAGTATGTTAGTTTAGTAGTGCAGAAGCTTTAAAGTTCAGATGGACATCAAAAAAAAAAAAAAAGTGTAGCTATGGCTTTCTGGACCTGCAACACTATGCTACAAGTTCAAGTGCCATATGCTTTGACAGTTGAGGGCTTTTCTGTATGTACTGAAAGCCTGAGGTCCAGACCCAGCCTGTTTTTAGTACTGTGGTAGGAGGTATTGTTGCTTGGCTGTTACACAAGTAGTGCAAGGAGCCATCAGCCATTCCCCCACAACCACTCTCTTGAGTGTGAATGTATAGGGTGGATGTGCTGGGTCTGTAACCCCATTACTGGGATGGAACTGGACTGCTCAACATGTTAAGAGACGCTATAAAAAAAATAATAAAGCCCCAAAACAACAGAAGTCTGTTGCTTTGGTTGCCTCTCTAGCAAAACTGAATGTGTTGTTGTGGAGACCTATATAGGTTGGCTACCATAAGCTTTGCAAATCCAAATTACTGTCCAGTTGGCTAGAAACACTTCAGTGTAGGGATGGTCATTCAATGAATGCCACCTTTTCCAAAGTTATTCCTTCCAGTATGTGATTTGCTGAGACTGGACTATTGCAAGAACCTAGAGCAGTTTGGAGTCCTTACACTGGGCTTTAGGACAAATCCACTTAAATTTTGAATTCAAAGTAGTACGTTATGACCATACTGGGGTAGGTGAGGAAAGCAGGGGAGGGAGGGAGAGTAAGGAGTGGGGCTTCATGTTCTGAATTTCACTGCTATCCTGACTGGACTTGACAGTGCTATCAGCACACTTACTTTATGAACTACTTACAGAAGTTACTACAGTGCTTCTGCAGCTTTTGCAGAAAAATGGATTGTGAAGTGGGACTTCTTGTGCTGACCATTATTTTGAGAAACTTCTCTGAAAGTAGTTCTTGGAAGAAGAATGTGATCCTTCTGCCCAGGATACTGAAGCCTTCTAGAAAGGCTTCCAAAGTACTTCAGTGCTGGCTGAGACAGTGACTAGCCAGAGTAACAGGGTAAGCAGCCAGAAGGTAGTATAAAGGACCAAAAATGTTGTGGTATCTGCCTAGGAGCACATGACAGGCTAGCATATGCTGATTATGCTGCTAGGATGAGCCGTAGCACTTGTTCTACAGTTAATATGCTTAACTTGTGAATTGTCTGTCCTGGTAATTGCTAACTAGTTCAAAATCTCTTGAAGACAAAGGTGTTCTCTGCAACTTGAGCATGAATTTATCAAACCAGCCCTTCTGGATAGATCAAGTTTCCTTCATAGCTGTCAACACTAGTTCTCCACCCTCAAGTGGTTGATTCATGGCAATGATAGTCAAGCTTTCAGATATATTATGCTGGCTAGTAAAAAACAAAACAAAAAACCCCACCACAATGAAAAAATAACAAAAACCAAAACCCACCAAACAACCCCAACAACAAAACCCAAGAAAACCCAACAACAACAAAACAAAATCAAACCAAAACAAAAACCACAAAAAAAACACCACAAAAAAAAATCCCACAATGAACCCCACACACCAAACCATCCCAAAACAAACAAAAAACCCAACTTGATGCTCTCTGGACCTGACTTTCCCTTTTCTACTGCTAAATGAAATCTAATGGGAATTGAACAGGTCCCAAGATGAATTTTCTCTCCTGTCCCTTCTGAGCTCAGTGAGCCAGGGGTGCAGAATACTATTAACAAGATATTGTGAGCTTTTAATGGGCATATTGTGTGTAAGTTCTTGATCATAGAATCATAGAATGTTTTGGGTTGGAAGGGACCGCTAGCAGTCATCTAGTCCAACCCCCCTGCAGTGGGCAGGGACACCATTACCCAGATCAGGTTGCTCAGAGCCCCGTCCAACCTGGTCTTGAATGTTTCCAGGGATGGGGCCTCCACCACCTCTCTGGGAAACCTGTTCCAGTGCTTCACCACCCTCATTGTAAAGAATTTCTTCCTTACATCCAGTCTAAACCTACCCTGTTTCAGCTTAAAACCATTATTCCTTGTCCTGTCACCGTTGTCCCTACTGAGAAGATTGTCCCCCTCTTTCCTATAGGCCCCTTTTAAGTACTGGAAGGCTGCAATAGTACTTGATAGTACTATCTACTTGTGACAGGGACAATCTGATAAGAACTCTACTTGCTTGGAAAGCTTCTTGGGTTGAAGAGGCTTTGGGTGGCTATGCTCTGCACTGGTGGAAGGATGCTGCTGCAACTTGTGCTTTGAGGTTGGCTAAGGTTCTGGTGACTTCCAGGTAGGAAAAGATGGTTAATGTCATGCTCCAAGTGAACGAAGAGAAGTTGCAGATGTTGCTTCAGACTATTTTACAGTCTACCTTATTTTACAAAGTTGATGTGTTACTGCAGCTGAAGTGAAATATGCATTTAAATAAAAGAATATAAGGCTGTTTTAAGTAATCAAGTTAAACTTGTTGCCTGGGGAATATAGAGAAGCAGAGGCTTTGATACATTGTGTGAATATCTGTTTGCTGAAACACAGGCATCTCTTCTTGGAGCTATCTAATCTTAGTGCTTTTATCAATAGAACTATTCCCTTTATGTTTCTAGGCTGTGACACTGAAGGCTTTCTTTCTGACTGTCAGAATCTTCGTACCTTACCTGGGCTGTCTTCCCAATTTTTCTGGCCTACAAAGGATGCTAACTGTTTGGGGCAAAACTGTTTTTGTAAACCCTTTCAAAAAAGAGGGCTTATTTAATTTCTGGGAAGACAAAAGCTTTAGGCCAAAGGTGAGAGTTTTTCTTCTGAAGTGGTGACCGATATTGTGTCAATGTAGTTTGTACGGTTTGATGTCCTGTTGACAGCTTTTCTTTTTAAAGTTACTCCTTCCAGTTGTCAGGCCTGCTGATGCAATTTAATTTTTTGGCCTGCTTTGTCAACCAGTTTGAGATAAGGTGATGCTAGGGGCTGTTTTGAACACCCAGTTGTATAATGTTGGAGTTTAGTTCTAGCTGCTTAAGATGTAAGCATTCAAGTTTACTTCCTGTTCAAACCAGGTACTTACTACACTATCTTGATACATTCAAACTTTTTCTTTAAGATTTAGTGCCATTGGCCTTTGAGGCAGCTCAGATTTGATGCTTGAAAATGGAAACATCCTCTCTGATTTGCAATGAAGTGAAGCATTACCAGAACCACCTAAAGAGACAGCTGCTGGAAAAGCTCCAGGGTCACCATGTTACCAGTTTTTCAAGTGCATGTTAATGACTTGAATGTCTCACTACATCCACTAAACAGAGTGCATTGGAGCACTGTTCGTAAGTCTTTTGCTGGGTATGGTATCTAGGATGCAAAGTCTGGCAAGAATAACTTGGCAGGTCCTGTGGGTATTGGCAGGGTCTCTGCCATGGGTGAATTAAACTGATGCGTTCCATGGTGCCTCATGACACATCCTGCAAGAGAACACTGCTTCTGGGCTGCTTCCACAGGAAGCATAAGGGCCGAGTAACATACCTATGCACAATGCAAACTGGAGATGGCTGTCTCTTTGTTAAAGCAATACTTGGAATTGCAAGCATAAATAGCAGTCCAATGTACTTAATTTCATACAGTGATGTTCCAGATAAATAACTGCTAGGAAGGTGCCTCAATCAGGTTTGTGCGCACAGGGTTCTGGCAGAATATGGCAAAATGTAAATCTGGAGTTGGAGGAAATTATGTAAGCACAAAACTGCTTTCAAATGCTTGATAGGGGAAGTGGAATAGGGCCAGTGGTGGAGTTTGTTTCTGCTGTGGGACAAACTTCAGTGTTGTGTTCCTTGAACAAGAGAAGACTTAATCTTGGACAGGTCAGTCTCTTTGCTTTTCTTTTAGGCCTCTAACCCAGTAGCTTCTGAATTCTGTAAGTCAGGAAGATAGAATATTGGTACTATTGTGCTATGTGTCTGTAGGGCTATGGTACCTTAATTTATCATTCATCAGTAACTTAAATATCATCTGAGTTATAGTTCTTTCAGCTATTTGTTGAACCTGAAAGGGCATTGATTCTTAAATTGTGTACAAAATATTGACCTGGACAGGCTGGAGAGGTGGGCC
>JMFS01070928.1:0-16056 GCA_000699545.1 Podiceps cristatus
GATAGAACAAGAGGAAATGGCCTCAAGCTGGCTGTTTGGGGAGGTTTAGGTTAGATATTAGGAAAAACTTCTTCACCGAAAGGGTGGTCAGGCATTGGAACAGGCTGCCCAGGGAAGTGGTTGAGTCTCCATCCCTGAAGGTATTTAAAGAACGGATAGATGCGGTGCTTGAGGGCATGGTATAGATGGACTTGGCAGTGATGGGTTAACGGTTGGACTTGATGATTTTAAGGGTCTTTTCCAACCTTAACAATTCTATGATTTTATGATTCTATGATCACAGCTTAAGATACATTTTTCTGCATGACTTTAGTTAGCTCTCTGTTTACTACCCTCTGTGAGGTTATGTTCAGGTAAAATATATTAATAATTTATATCAGGGATTAAAATGCCCTTTTAAAAAAAAAAAAAAAAATCAAAACATAGATTTCCTGGGAAAAAGGTAAGTATGTAGAGAGCTGTAATGAAGTTGTTATTCTGGAGATAATTAATGGTTAGCTTTAAAGCCATGATGTAATTTTGTTCTAACTTAACACATATCTAAATGTGGTCCAAAATAAGAATATGATCTGAATGTGGGTTTCTACATATACTGGGTTTCTTTTTTTAAGTTATATATACATCGCAATAAGAAAAGTAATTGATCATTATATTCTTCATCATAACTCATTTTTTAACCAGGAGGCCTCATGATCCAATGAGCTGTCTTGATTTATACAGTCTCTTTCCTATGCATATTCAACAGGAAAAAATTAAACAGTGCTGGTATTCCACAAGGAAGTTCAGGATCAATTAGTCTTTGTGCTGTCCTAACTGAAAACAGTTTCATTCCTAAGCGAAGAAAGAAGGAGAAAGGTAGAAAAAGGATTTAGATTTTGCTTTTTGTACTAAGTGAAATAAATGGGTTCTTAGGAAAAGGCACCATGTTTCTACAATAAATATATTATTATATAAATATAAACTATGTTTTCTATACTTAGTAGTTATTTCTGAAATTACCAGCCAGATTAATTCTTTCTTTTCTGATAATATGGATGTGTTGCATGCTGGCAAGAAGTTCCATCTTTGTTTCCTTGTTCAAGCTATAACATTTTAGAAAGGGTTTGTGTTTTTTTTTTCATCATTCTGGATTTTTTTCTTATTTTAAATATACACAGTATACTTCTATCTTTTCTTTATTCCAGGTCCAGGTCCTTCATTTATTTCAGAACTGTATAACCCCAGTCAAAAGAATTCAACTTTCTTTTTATGATTTCCATCTGCATGTAAAAACATCAGGACTGAGAACTCATGTGTAGTTTCATTTTATTTCTCTGTATAGATTCAAATTAAAGCCTACTACTTTGGGGGAATCAATTCTGCCTAAAGATCAATTAATAGTTTTCCTTCTTTCACCCACGTCTATGCCAGAGGTGACATTGTGTATCTCATTTGCATACACAGCTGAGAAAATACAAAATACAGTGATTAAAAGTAAATTAAGTAAACAGTCCACTCTGGACTCCTGGGTAATTAGGAAACATTGGTTTTGATAGTTATATATTATGCTTGTGCATGTACTGAATTTAAATACCAATTATAAGTTGTTCATTATTTAAATTTTACTTTATGTTACTTACATATTTATTTTAAAATATGAGAATATACATTGTTGAGCACAAACTTCTTGACTATACTTTCAAAGAAAAGAGGAAAAAAGGAAAGCAAAAAAAGATTCCCTCCTATATATACCCATCTGATCTTTTAAATGTAACTCTTTCCAAACTGCTTACACTGCTGCAGTCTTTACAGGAGTACCACAAGGCTCAGCTATTTACACACACAGTCTGTCATCAAGCAAACAATCAAAGAAAATATTATTGGTTGTCAGTTCTTAAGAAGCCTTTTGTAAGTTCTGATTTTCCAATGTTATCTGTGGAATTAAATGTATGACTAAGTAACTGTTAATCAGCTAGTAAGATTAAATTCAATAGCTGTTTTATTAAATCAGTAAAGACATTAAATCCTCTGTTTTAGTCTGCGATAAATTTAAAAAACAAAACAAAGCAAAACTCCTGAAAATAAATAAAGCTTACTCCAGAAATGCCTCTTTTGACTAAAGTAGCATTTCTTTTCCAGAATCATTTTAGTTTGGATGGTAAAAGTAATCTGACCTTAATGTGGATTATCTGCAGTGCCTGAGCCATCACATTCTTTCCAGAACAGATTGTCTCTACTTTTAACACTTCTTCCCCAGCACTCCTTGTCTTTCAGCAAATCATAGGACCTTTGATGTGTGAAATCTCTGATAGGTTTAAAGTTAGAACTGTAAAAACCTTGATAGGAATCTTCTGAAGTATTCATAAACAATTAATTTTATATAGACTGATGCTCCACTCTGTAAGAAGTGGGTCACCTGAAGTAGAATTAAAAGATCTGCACAAGAGTTCAACTGTACGCTTTAAATGCCAGCTTTTATTTAGACTTCTTTTAATGGAAATAAATTGCAGTTTTCAGAGAGCAGTTGATTTTGTGGTAAGATAGATGTCTAACATCTTTGGGATAAACCAAACATCTGTTTTTTCTCTTCATTCATGACAGAGAGAGCTTGGATGAGTAGCTCAGACTATTTGCCTAGCTTCTCTGGAAGGCTACACCTAGGTGATTTGAATCCTAGCCCTCATATCTGACATCATAGATAGATATATAGCAGTTGTAAGTGAATACAGGTATACAATTTACCTAACCAATAAATTATACAGTGGTCTAGTTATTATACAGTGATCAAAATGTTTTATACAAAAATAAGTCTTTAACATTCTTCTATTGTGCCTAAGTATGAATTTTCTTGAATCTATGTGATGACAAGAGTTTTAAAGCTCATGGCTTCTTTGGTTTATTCGTATTCTGAACACCTATAATTAGCACTGACAAGTGATCACAACTAATGTAAAACAAATCACACCTCAAATGAGTACAGTGAAATATGGTACAAAACATTGAGAGCAAATTGAACAACAACTAAAAATTTTGTACTAAGTACTTGTACTAAGACAAATCGACAAATAGGAAGAGTGAATTCAGCGGTGTATTACCCACTTTGACTTTTCTGCTCATCACTCCCCACAAATAATTTCTTGACAACATTTTTGGGAAGCAAACTCAGTTCTTACGCTTTTATTTAGTTGTGTGTCCTCTCCTCTGTCCTCTTCTGTTCCCAGGCAGCTGTTAGATACCTATGGTGAGATGTCATTAACAGATTCCCCTTTGCCTGTGCACACTGCCAGCAGCTTAACAGGCTTCCCATACTTGCATGATATGAAACAGATTGATTAGTGATGCTTCTCCTCTCATCTGCCCTTAAGTGTATGCTGTAAAGTCTACAGATACAGCCTAGCATTTGTTGAGAGACCTAGTGCAGTACTATGTCTGTAGCAAAAGCAAGACAGACTTACAGTGTGAGTCTGGAAGAAACAGGTAAGCACTGGTATGTCTGGGAAGACCTCAAACAGGGAAATCAGATGACAAATATGTGATTGAAAAAGACAACAGTCCTGTGTTCCGTGAAGATAAAGGAAAAAAATATGTAAAGAAAAGCACATGCGCATTGGGGGAAATTCTTATGAAAATGCTGAGGACAGGTTATGTCTACATTACAAACACAGTACTATGGCCAGTCCTTCGTTTACATTTTTTCAAGGGTGTGTAGCTAGACAGTAGACAAAACAAGGATTTTCTAAACCAAGCATAGTAAAACAATTGGAAAAGTATAAAGATTTTTGTTACACTATGGGAACAAGAAGACACTTAGTAGAAGAGTGGAAGGAAAAGCATAAGGATGAGGTGGAAGTACAAAGTGATCAGTTGACAGTTAGGTAAGAGGCCTAGAGAAACCATAATGATTAAGAAATGCAAGGCAATCAGAGTTGTAAGATTAAAAATGTCTTGTGGCCCCAATTCTTTCTCCTCATTTCCTTAGTAAGCAGTGTCCTAAAATAACTGCTGGGAGGATTCAAGTCTAGAGCAGGAAAGCAATATCAAAGTTGCATGTGAACTCAAGGGTCATATTGAAATGTTTGCCTAAAGAATAGCAAAATAAAATAATGACAGTAAAAAAGAAGAATAGAGAAACAACCAAAAACCCCTCAAACAGAATAAAACTTAGTTTCTTCACTAAATATCTCTGGTAATTTTAGTGTATTTTTTAGATGAAGTCTCTTCATCTTATGCATAAATTGTGTCTGACATTTTTCCCACATGCTGTCATACACACTGACTGGTTAAGATATCAAGAGATGAGCTCAAATGTCTTTGGTAAGGCTGACAAGGTCTTCCCATTGCCTTCCAAACTACATATATTATCCCTAAGGATGAAGGCTGCACATCCATGGCAAACATTGGGACTCTTAAGAATGCTGACTGGTAGAAACTGAATGCATTTTGCTCCTGATGTGTAGCAAAATTGTATTTCCCTTGCTCTAATCTCAAGTCTGTGTGGTCAGCTCTTCCACATTATCATAATACATCTGACTGTTCAATTTCAGTGTCTCACAGCCATCCAAAGTTGTTTATTCTCAGACTGAAGTGAAGATTACTCATAGTTAAAAATATATGGCCATATTAATGTACTCAACTCAAAATGCAACCTGTAACTTGAACAAGAAAATAAAAAATAATTCTAAAAAAATGAATTGGAGGGATAAAGACAGAATTTGGATTTTAAATGTATAGAGAAATGCAGCTGGATCTGGAAAGAGTTTTATTTTTTAATTATATGACACCACAGAATGTCTCTTTTGCATGTTCAGGCTAGTTCACCTTGTAATGGAAGTATTTTTTTTCCAACACTCAATGCTCATTTCTTCAATTTCCTTTATATTCTTTTTACCTAAAGATAGAACAGAGTGATAGAGGTTTAAATGACAAAAGAAAACATGAGATTTCTCCAAAGCTAATATCATTTTGAGAAAGGCACAAATAGAAAAAGTTTCAATGAAATATGCAACGTGACTTGATTTTAAGCACTTTCTATACTCTACCTATCTGTTAGGTGCCGTAGTTTCTGCATTTATTGTTACATATATTCAACAGAAAGATTGCTGATAGAAGTCTGATACTTGACTATTTCCTATTGAAATCAATGCCCTCAAGTACATTCTTGTGTCTTGTGACATTTCATAAAAAATGATATCACATTTCTGTAAAAAGCAATGCAAATTTCTGAAGTTATTTTGTGCATTGAGTTCTGTTTACAGTAAAATAAACAAGGCTAAGGTTTTCTTTTTCTATTTTTTGATTCCAATTTTTCAGTTTGCATTTTACAATATTTTGGATCCCTCTTCTGAAAGTTACTCACTTTAAACACAAAGGCAGAACATGGAAGAGAAAAAAGCACAGGCACAAACACAGAGAGGGAAGAAAACACATAAGGAAATGAGATTGAATTAGAGCCTGAAAAGTAATATTTATTACCACTTTGTTTATCAGTATCTGTTATAACTGTGGATGATCTTGCTATTAAACCATGCAGACACTGTGCAGCCAGGAATTCAAGAGTCAATTCAGAAAATAGAGTCTAGTTCCCCTCTTTTTCCAATCCATAAATACTTGGTCTGATGGTGCCACAGATGGAGTGATGCACTTCACTCATAAGAGAGAAGCAATATAATTTATTGATATAAAACAGCGAGTTAACAAAGTTCAGTAGTAAATGCAACAGTGTTTAACAAGTTTCGATGGCAAGGTACACCAGATTATTTACTGCATAGAGGACAGGGTCAGACAAAACTGTCAGGGAGGCCCTCCCACTGAGTCATGAGGTTCAGAAAGGACCTCCTTGTTTTCTTAAATCCTTCTCAGAGAGGAGTTTAGGTGTGTCTGGATCCAGTCCTAGTCTCAGACTTGGTTAACGGTTTATGTGTAAAGGATTATATATATATATATGCACAATCAATCCTTTATGTCACTTAGCTAAGATTTCACAGTTTAGCATGATTTTAGTCACTTACCAAGGATCTGTTGTGGCAAGGAATCTATCAACATCAAGGAGTAACCTTGAGAAGCCTCCCTACTCAAGGGAAGATCCTGGCCTGCAGCCCGTTGCCATGCAGGAGAGCTCAACAGGCACTGGGCTCTCCATTATTTAGAGAGTAAGGTGATTGACCTATAGGCATATTTGCATATGAGCAATATGTCTGGGTCTCTGCTCCAGACAAGCCTTGTCTGCTGTGTTGCCATCCATCCTCCAAAGTCAAGCATAAACTGGATAGACCCGATGATCTCTCGAGGTCCCTTCCAACCCCTATAATTCTATGATTCTATGATAACTGTCACAAACCCCACTGGTGGTTATGGCTTAAGCAGAGGGGTAAAAGGTGGGACTGTCCTGGGGGGAGCACACCACCAGAGATGGTCCAGATCCTGGGAACATGTTGACGAAGCCCTGGCAGCAACTGAAGAGCATGCCTCGCAGTCCAGCAGCTGGTGCATGTTAAAGGCCTGTGGAGGGTGTGGAGGCCAAGTTCTCTGTGACAAGGGAATCCAGCTCCAACTATCTTCACTTGTGCATAAATCTCCTGAATTGTAAAAAAAAACAGGTAACATTAAAAAAGCCTTACTGCTTTTTATAGTAAGAAGTGCTCCTGATGCAAAGGAAGATACCATCAGTAGCTAAATTTGACGTAACAATAAAAAATCCCTAAAACTGGTTTTGATGAAGTTAGGCAACTTGTCATTTACTTGGTTCCCTATATATCATGGGAGTAGCTGCTTAATTAACTTGGAATGGATCATCTCTCTTTTTTTTTTTTTTTTTTTTTTGTGTGTGTGTGTGTGTGTGCGTGCATCTTTAGAGGTGTATATTTGTCTCCAGTTAGTTTAATTAACTCCTCATTTCAGGAGAAATGGATTTCATTTCCTTCTCTATCAGAGCAAGGTTTTTAAAATTTAGGTAAGGCATAGGACAAAGGTATTTACATGATTATCTGTTTAGTGTGAAAAGAAAAAATGTCCCGAATCTATTTTACCTGGGAGTCTGTAGACTTCGAAGCCAATGTAGACTCAGTTAATTTTATTGTCTGCACACTGGTGAAGAATTAAAATAAGATGCCTGATTTAATTCTTTTTATGGTGAGACATCTATTCTGCCTGTACCATCTGTCCCTCTGTACATTTTATCTCTGCTTCTTTCAAGGGAAATTTCTGTAATCACCTCATGGCTAAGAGCAGAGCCCCATGTCATAACATCCCACTAGAAAGTGAGCCAAGTTTTACAATATTCTCCTCTGAAGAAAAGGAGAATCAGCCTTGTATAGAACTGAACTAAAAACCTGGGTAAATGGAAATAGCAGACTTGGTAGTGATAACTGAATCCCATGACTAATGCTACACAGTAGTATAAATGCCACTCATACTAATATCCTACTACTGTGACTAATGTGACACAGCTTTAATCTGCTCATAGTGAACCAGGTTAAAAAGAGGAAAGAGAAGATTTTCTCTGTTCTCTGCTTTTTAAACTTCTTTCTTGAAATGAGACAGAGAGAGTGAGAGATGCCAAAATTCATTATGCTTTAATCTGGACACTGTCTTTGTTTAAAACGTAAGCATTCCCCTGTAAATGAATGCATGTGTATGAAAGGATTTTTCTCCAAAATGGTAAGTGCCACTGGGGATGTTGCCCTTTGCTCCCACTAAAATAATTAAGGAAGCATAGTGTGTAACACATCCTGTATCACTAAATAAGGTCCTTTCCTCTGTGTTTTTCATCTCTTATGATAAAACTCACTGTGTTCCTGAGCAAATTTAGTACAGCTATATGTTATAAGAAATATGATTGACATCATAGCAACCAGGGATAAAGACATAAAATGAAAACATCTTATGGTCTACCCCACACAGGTATTGGTCTTCTCAGACCTAAAAAGAGTTGTAGCATTGTAATTATTACAATGTAATAATGTAATATAATTAGTGTAATGTAGTAATGTAATGTGATAATGTCTGATCTCACCTCTAAAGAATGGAACAACCTTATATTAAAAAGCATGTCTTATTGGAAAGGTATGTGATTTGTTGTTTTGATCTGCTGGGCATTTTACCTCTTCTACAGCGAAAAAATCCTGCTACATTAAAAAAAATACACTACACAAACCAAAGTCCCTTTCTATGTGTTAATGTAATAGTGAATTTTGTCTCTGAAATCAGAAAGCCTGACTACATAGCTTATTTTTTTCATATTACAAAGGAAAAAATGTATGAATCCTTGAATCCACGACAGAAAGAGATGAAAAACTCACTCTTGGTTACCCATTCAGTCTTTCACTGGTTTCTTCTCTTCTATATATGGCAATCAATTGAATCTATGTTTTGTATCATGAAGTGAGTAGTTATAGATCTGTGTTTCTTTTCCAGGCACTGGAAAACTTGTGACACATCTCACACTGATAAAGATACTCTTGTGATAGAAATCAGTAAATATAATAATAAGTATGACAGAAATCAATATGTAACCTTAATTTATGTACTTGGAAAAGAAATCTCTGAAACTATTCTTTAAGGTTTGAATTTGATTATAAAATGTGCCAATAAGATGTTGTTAAGACGTATAATTTTTTAAATATAAAATGAACTTATAAAGGAAATAATGACAATTTACCTTCTACACTTGAATGACATATTTTCAACCCAAGTTTTCAACAAATTGAAGTGAGGATCTTTGCTTCTAAAGCCCAAGGAAAATCCAAATATGGAAAGTAATTTAAAACTTTTCCTTGGGAAAATCAGGCCTAAAATAAGCCTTTCAGTCCACATCTGCCATGAACATACTAGATCTTTGTACAAAGGCATGAATAGTCAGGCAGACAAAACAAAAAATGATCTTCTAGTTGAATGTTTTAGCCATTGCTTTGGGGAAAAAAAAAAAAAATCTGTTTTACAAGCACTGGATTCAGATATTTTGACTGCACTGTGATCAGTGGTTTTGAAAGTACTCAGACTAATAGACTAGGAAACTACTAGAGTTTGGAACATAATCTGGCTTTTTTAACTCCTCAAATCATGCTGTAAACATGAAATTTTAAATGAGGTTTTTCTTCCAATGCTTTTGTGCACCTAACCTGCATATCTCCTTTGTGTCATGGTAAATGAAATAAAGCTTTTCTTCTTTTTCTTTAATGAGTAAAATAAAATTTTCCATAAGAAACCATTGACAATGTCTGGTCCGTGGGAAAAAAAAAAAAAATAAATTGCCCTGATGCATCTGAGTACTTACATCTAGACTTTGGAAAGGTTGTACTGCTATTACTTTCAACAGAGAGTAGTTCAATTTTGAGCATAAATATGGCATTATTTGAATTCTATTTTATTTTTTTCATTATATTATGCACATGATGTACTTTGTTACACAATGTGTTTTACTCAATAATGGAAATAGTTATTGTTTCCTAAAAAAAATAAGAACACAGACTTGGAGGTTTTTAATCTGCAATGCATTCAACATATAATTTCTAGAAGTATAATATTACTTCTGGAAAATAGTTTCACCTCAGATATTATTTTTAAAATGTAAAAAAAGCACATTGTTTTATTTTGTTATACAAAGTAACAAGTTGCCACTTCTCTGCTGACAGCAGATTATTATCAAAACTGTATCATATGCTGAACTGTATTTTCCACATCATATAGCAGAACTTTTAAAGGTGTTTCAACATTTCATCTACTTTAAAACATATAACACCAGGACTATTAAGAGAACAAGTAAACACTAACACTCCTGTAATAACAGAAGTTCCCTGGACTATTCAGTTATTCAAATCAGTAGATGATGGCTGTGTCTAACTTTTCCAACTGTCAAAAAGACAATTATTTAAAGAAGTATTTCTAAAGACGGTTATGTGTACTGCAAGTGAATGAATGGTGTTTGACAGTTTACTGAAATTGACACAAAATCCTTAAATAAAACCTAGATCAGAACACTTTGTTAAACAAGATCTCAAAAAATACTGTGATGCAATCTCATGAGCATAGACACAAGTCTGGATAACAAAAAGCAATCCAAACATCAGCAATTGCATATGTGGCAAATCAATGTGTCTGTTTTCAAAAAGCAGGAGACTGCATTGCTTGTGTTAATGCAAGGAAGAAGACTATATAATCTAGATTATACCAGTTAACTCAGTAGTAGGATCTAGCGAAATTCAATGGGATTGCTGAAATTGTCTTAGAATCGAATCGCTTTTATGTATAGTACTAAACTGATAGCATGGTTCTGAAGTGCATCGAATATATGCTAGCCACAAATGGGCAGGCTCTCCATTCGGTCAGATTCATCTGAAGTTAAAAAAATCAATAAATGTTTCAGCTGTGAATGTCAAGCCCTCATCACTAGCTGTTTCACTCCACAGATCCACTTCTATTGGTCTATACTAATTACTTATGCAATCACAAAGTGCTCAATTAGTTTGAGAACAACTAGTGCTCTTAGTCGTTGGTTCCCATAGGTATCATGTGTGTACTGTAAGTTATCAACTAAGTATTCAAGCTATCTGAGGATCTTGATTCACTTTTTTGAGCAGTCCAGTGTCTTAAAACTTGCTTGATTCATATTATGAATGGTACAATTACACAAAATGTTCATCTCCCATCACACAGGACTTCAGACTTCGATAATTCTGATGTTACACAGCTCCCAGTTTCTTGGGAATCTCATCATTTGTTGACAGAAAACTTTGCTTCTGACACACATAGCACATTTCCCACTTTAACTGTCTCACTTTCTAAGGGTTATTAATCAAAATTACAGATTTATCTAAGTTACTTCATACAGTGGTTATTATGAGAAATAAACAAGTAGTGGCTTCATTTGTTTAGCTTGAGATTTTTTCACCTTTGGTATCTTAATCCACAAACCTGTTATTCTCAATGGTTGACTGGTATTTTCTGCCTGATTTTGAGTTTTGTAGTACAAGGAAATTTCTGTTTCTCTCCTATCATAGGTATCTTGAACGTAGTCTTGAAAATATATTTCCATAGAATCACTAGTGGCATTTCCAGCACCATGGAAAAAGTGGCACAGAACAAAAATAAAAGTATGTCACTTGTTCCATATTAAACATTAAAACAAAACTCAAGACCCCATTTTTTGTTGTGGCGTGTGAAATCTTTATTATTAAAAAATGTTGTCTGCCTTTCTTAGAATGGTGAGTGGGAATAGCTAACAATTTTGGGGTAAAAGACAAGTAAAAAAAAGTCTTAATTTTAAAAATAGCTATTATTTCTTCTTTATTTGAAGGAAGAGACACATGACAGTCTTTCCTGTGATCCTTCCAAAAGTAATCTTTATAAGCTCTCTGGCTTCACAAAAAGCAATAAACTTTAAAGACTATTGGTAGTTTTTATATTAAAACTGGCTTAATTACAGTATCTATCAAAAATAAACCTTAAACATGTCCTGCCTTATAAATCAAAAGTTAGAAAGTATCATTAGTAGGAAATGCTCTCTGGAATTATAGAACACTAATGTGTGTTTTGTGGACTTCTGGAGGATATTCGACATTTTCCATATGTTTCCCATATTACTTACATTTCCCTACCATTGCAAATACTGACCTTCATATTCTACTGGGGCATTTTCAGCAGGAGTCTGGAAATCAGTCTGTCGTGAACCAACTAAAAACATTTCTCATAAGTCTAACCACTGGACCTTTTCCATGCCTTACTATTGCTTTGCAGTTCCTTTTTTTACAGAACTCAGATGCAGATTCTTCAGAACTTGCATTTGCCTACTAGCCAAAATAGTTCTATTAACTGTGGTCTCATCTTTAAGAATGTCTGTTTATCACTTGTTTTGCACAGCCTAATTTAAACTGAACTGCAAAAAAAAGTGTCATATTACTTACAGGCTTTCATTATTTATGCTGAAGGTATGTCAGTTGTTCTCTGAAGGAAGTATTAATAGGTCCTTATTCTTCATATTTTTCAGATACTCTGACAGTGTTTACAGATTAGTCCTACGTCTTATTCATTTTCAAATCTAATTAATTCTGGTGAACACTAAAGCTTGCAGTAAATTCTTCCCCCATATCTATCAGAGGGTTACAACTAACATTCATATTTTTCAGCAGACTGGGGGTGGACAAGTCTTCTCTAAAAAAACAAACAACCCACCTCAAAAGGCATGCATGATTTATAAGTAGGTGAACCTACTTGCATCTTAAGCAACTACCCTTTAACAAGCTTTGCAGTGCCAAGTGGCAGTGAATAGCCTTTGGGTGCTGCCATCTGGAGCTCCTTTCAAGAGATGCTGTTACACACGTATCCACAACCTGGTATCTTTTCTAATAAGTCAGGCTGACAGGGTAAGTAAGGTGTTCAGGAGTTGTGTAATAATAGTTCGTAGATAGAAACAGATGGGACTCAAGATCTGAACATTTACAGCTCTTGATGAAAGAAACTAAATTTCTCCAGGTCATGGGGCTGCCATTATAAAGCTAAATCACAGCATCCCCATCAGCAGCGCCAGTTTGTTTACTAGCCAACAAACAATTTAAAACAAACAAAAAAAATGTTTGAATCACTGAGGAAAATCAGATGACATTCCAGAGCTGCTCTTTCTAATAAAAAACAACAATGAATGATTCCTCATAATTAAATCTACTGAGGTATAATTTAGGACAAACAAACCCTAAGTAGCACTGCAACTGTGAAGAAATGGACTGCTGAATAGTATTTGTTTGCAAAAGTTAATGATTGGCAGCCTGTTACATTGAAAATGTACAAAATCAATATAGATTTAAAACACAAGAGCTGGCTGTCTCAAAAGGCTCTGATCAGTCTGAAATAACAGGATTATTTAGTATTATTGTATGCATACCACTATCCCCCAAATGTCCAGAATAAGAATTGAACATGAACATATTGATATTGAAAAGTCTCAGAACACAAAGCAAGAAGCTATGAGGGACAGAAAAATATGCATACCGAGTCCAAATATAGCTTATGATGGAGGTGGAAAACTTGTCAGCTATTTCACTTACACTATTTTTAGCACTGGAACCACAGATTTCAGAAAAGATAATCAAAGCCTAGTGTAAACAGGTACAAATAATAGGAAAGTTAAATTTAGAATCCTAAATACCTCTTTTAAGCTAAGTGTGACTATATGTTAAGAAAGTAGGAGTGTTAGCAAAGAGTTATTGACAAGGACTAAAAAATAAAAAAAAAAATCCAAGCCTTGACAACATTAAGCCTAAATCGATTCCCAGAAAACTAGTCAGAATGGAGGCTGCTTCGTAGCTACCAAATAGAAGACAGTGGAGTGGTGTCCTCAAATGTGTTTTTGTTAATGGTGTTGACTCTTGTTCAATGAGAAAATAACTGGAAATTATTTTTTATGTCATATAAGCTACTTTGAATTTTATTACTAACAAGAGAGATCATACCTGCTACTGAATGGGACAGATAAAACAATGAAATGACAAGTCATGTAAATCACATTTTTGCAGATATGATAAACTAAGTAAAATCAAACCCTTAGAAACATAGTACTCAATAGATTTTTTTTTTTCTTTTTTTAAGAGACTTTTTGCAGCAGGATATTTCAGAAAATATTGAAAATAAATATAAGGAGACAGTGTCTGACAACATGTATTTTCTGTGGAGGAACATAATAATTTTCTGTGGAAAAAAAATATCTTCAAAACAGAATCAAATGATCATGGCAAAAGAATAAAAGATAATATTTTCCTTTTTCCTGACCTTTATGCATTCCAAGACATTTAAATAATTTTCAGGTAATTGTCCTGCCTAGTGAGGACCTGAACAGAATTGGCATGTGAATTTTCCACTTAACTATCCTCTTAATTATGAGTTGTTTCTGTGTTACTTTTACTTGCTTTTCTAGAAAACACTCTAAGATGACTTGATAAATTAGAATATTTTTTACATCTCAAAAATACTGGAGTGGAAAATGTATACCAAATCTACATATATTCATAAATGCATATGCTTTCTCTAAGAAATTCAACTCAAGTTCCCCAAAGTGCTGTACATTCTGACTGAATGCTTTCAGTTATTGATCTTTTCTCCCTTGCCGTGATGGTGATAAGCAAGAGATTTCATCTTTAAATTCCCTTTTATTTGCAGATGCCAAAAACAACCCAAGATAATTTCTGTGTCTGGGATATTCATGACTCTCCTAAACACATAAGTAAATATACAAGTAATTGCTCTAAAGCCTTGATCAAGGTGTTGGGAAAATGTAATGTTTTCAAATGCTCAATGTGGGAGAGGTATCAGTAGCCACAGTTCTCACTTCTCTACGACAGAAGAAAAAAGAGATCATATATTCATCAGGAGTTCATTTTGCAGGTAAGATTCATCTCACTATTGGAGGATTAAAGGATAGTTCAGACTGGAGGAGACCTCAGGAGATCAGCTGCTCAACTGTCTGCTCAAACCAAGGTCAGCTATGAGGCACATTGCGGGCTCATGCCTAGCTCACTGTTGGACACAAACCCGGGGCCTTGTTTTGCAGAGTTGTATTCCAGCCAGGTAGGCAGTCCCCAGCCCGTGTCACCCCAGGTGCAGGACTTGGCATTTGTCCTTGCTGATTTTCAGGAAGTTCCTTTTTGCCCATTCCTTCAGCCTGTCTGGGTCCATTCATTTGACAATTTGCCTTTGGGCCTACCACACTTTCCCTCTACTTTGACCTCATCTGCAAGCTTGATGAGAGTGTCCTTTGTTGCCACCTCTAGGTTATTGATTACATTAAGTAAGACAGGTCTCAGGATAGGCCTCTGCAGTGCTCCTTGCCATCCTCGAGGTAGAGTACAACCCATTAACCGTAACCATCAGATCCCAGCCATATAAACTGTTTTTCATTCACTGGGATCACACATACAAACTATAGCATCCTAACTTGGATGCAAAAATATTGTGGGACCTAGCATTGAAAGCCTTGCTACAGTTAAGGTAAATTAACATCCACTGCTCTGCCCTAATAACAGAAGTTTATCATAGATGGCAATTAGTTTGGACAGACATGATCTGCTCTTGGTAAATCCAGGCAAAAGTAATCTCCAAATAAAACAAATGCAAGTATTTAATCTGGTTTGATCATATACTTTCCAATAGAAGTCAAGTGCATGGATGTGTTAAGGGAACTGTAAACTTCAAGGAAAGTTGTGTTGATTTTTAACAAATACTTTGGATTTTATTACTTTGTTTAATTATATGTTTGCTCATTATTGCAATTTGCAATCTTATGTTTATACTGCCGTGTGTTTCCTAGTGTAAACTAATCATAAGAATCACTGTAACTACCATCACATATTACCAACCTGGATTAAAAATGTTTGAAATATCCCGATGAAATTCACAACAAAAACGTCAGAGGATTCAAAGCTGAAGCAAAACACAGCAGAGAGGAGTAAAGAATGGCAAAACATATGTTCACAGAACATAGAAATTGCATAGTTTAATATAGAAGTCTCAAGCCACATTTGCCTTTGAAGAAACTAGTTAAAAACAAAACTACATTTTTCTGCAACACGAGACATCCAAATTGCATGCTGGAGCTTAAAAGCACATTAAAATGCACTCACTTTTACCTGCTGACTTCTAGGCAGTGATAATTCTGTCTGCATCTGTGTTCAATTCTTTTTAGCATAAAAGCTTTTTTCTTTCAAAAGTGTTAAACAGCATTACATAAAAATAAACACATCCTTATTGTAAAAGTAGGAAAAAAAATCTCTAGAATTTTAAAATATTACTTTTTCCAAGTAGGCCTAATTTTCAGAATATTGTTCGCTAGTCATTTGGGGATGTCATGGTTTTGCTTGGGGACTCAACAGTCATTTGGAAAAAGCTACAAGTCACCTAGTGCTGAGTCACTCCTTATTTCTAAGTGCTCAATGGTAGTAAAAACAAAAAGAGGCAGACATTTCAAAGCTGTTTAATGTTCTTGTATGTTCATCTGGTTTAATTTTAAAGGCAATTTCAAAGAAATCTGAATATTGTGAAGATGTCAGCCTAAATACTAGCCTGAAGATTTTTATTTTATTTTATTTTATTTTATTT
>KL272565.1:5222-24199 GCA_000699545.1 Podiceps cristatus
GCTGAGGTTCTGAATGCAAAATGCTCATGGTAGAATATAGTGTCCCCTTAATTAATTCCATCAAGTTTTATGCAATGCTTTTAATGGTTGGAATTCTGGGTAATTTTTGATCAGGAAGGAAAAAGAAGATAGTGCAATTGACTTTTGTTTTTAAATATGTTCTCACTTAGCTTGGATCCAGGGCTTAGAGATCTGATAAAACAAAAACTGGGATAGCATATTAGTTGATTTGGTAAATGCTAAAAAATAATTTTAAAAAAATCTGCCAAATGCTTCATGAGTCAAAGCAATGAAAGGTAGGCAAGAGCTACATTTTTAAGGAATAATGTTACCATGTAATAATTCTGCCTACTCTAATTTAACTCAATTAACTTTAGTGCAGGAGAAATTAATTTCAACTTCTACATGGCCCTCTTCAAGCCTGTCCAGCAGAGGAGCAATAGCTAAACCTCTTGAGCTTCAAGCTTTTGTTGAGGTCAGGGTTTAGGGTTTCATCAGCTGCCAAACCCACTCTATAGTAACCAGCACTTTCTGATTGTACTGGGCAGACAGCTTCAGTTTTATTCTCTAAGCTGCTCTTAAAAGCGACTGCACAGAAAAATGTCTGCAATAGTAAAACTAAGTACTACCCTAATATCCTTTCTCTCATGTACTACTACAGAAATACTAATTACAAAATACTTCAGAGCTAACAATACAATAATTAACAGCTTGCAGAGACAGGCCTAGATAACATTGCTATATTGTTTCTGCTTGAGTGAGCACTAGTCCTATTCAACACAACCAACCATACCAATGTGCAGTTATCAGAGAGTCTGACATTCTAGGTGCCAAATTAATCTGAAAGTATGGTGCAGTTTGCTGTGTAAAACAAGAGCAGAGCCTAAGTTTCAAGGCTGCCAGGAAGTGGGTTACCTTGAATGCTGGTTTCCAAACACTTGGCTTTTAAAAAAGCCGTGACAGGGGGCTTTACAGTGTTGATTTGGGAATTCATAACTCCAGCTTTCATTTTTGCTGAATAAATTCTGTGTATGACAGAAGGGGCAGGGGAAAAAAGAAGAAAGAGAACAGAGAGCCCACAAATACATCCTTCCTTTCAGAAAGTACTTTGCGAAGATAAACACCCCATGACTGACAGCATCATTGCTTAGGGTCATGTATCAAAACAAAACTATCGCTCCACACCAATATGGAACTGGTGGAGGGGAGTGGAAAGCCAAGATAAACCCTCATGATAGGTAAATAATGACTTCAAGTCAATTATTTTTCCTATAGACAGAACTGAAGTACGATTTGAACAGCTGTGAGGCCATTGCTGAACAAAGTGGTGCACAAAAAAAAAATAAATCTTCTCACCCTTCCTCCAGAATAATGCCTGACCTGTTTGGCCAAGCTGTGGTATAGTCTTGGCTGTAAATCAGCTTTGCTGTTGTATCTGACCACCAAAACCACTAATCTAAATCTTACATTTAAGCTTTGTGTTGTTTTACTTAAGGCAGCCACCAGACTTATTTTAATGAACTGCTTTGATCCAGCTCTGTGGATCTGAAGCAAGTAAGGAATGATATAGTAGTCTCTTGTGCATAATTCTGACATAATAATATTTCACACAGCTGTCAGCTGGACACCAGAATTATTACAACCTAACTGGGATATAGGCAAGAAACACAGCCGATATATACAATACAAGCCTCAAATATCCACTTCTTTGAAACTCTGTTCCCAGCATCAGCCACACACATTACGTGCAAAGCTGGATGCCAGTATTTGTTTTCTTAATGTCTTCTCACTTCATACCACAAATATTTGAACTTAAAAGTAGTAATACTTGCTGCAGTTCTGGCAATTGTGAAGGTATTGCTATTGAACTCTTGGTTTGTAAGCTCTGGTTGTTATAACTTATGTTACATGATTTAAGAATAGCTTTGACATAATGTTTAATATTATAGGCCCCCCACTTCTGGCCAAATTGCCTTCATTAAAGGCAATTCAGTGATTCTCTCAAGTCCACATATAAATTAAATGGCTGACAGTCTCAGCTGGGAAGGTGTCAGTTCCTGCCCCAGAAACTCTGATACTACATTTCATATCTTGTCACTTGGTATTGCTTGTCTGCAGGAAGCAGCAAATCAGGAAGCTTACCAGAAAAGCTACAGAGCTAAAAAAGTGATAGCAATGTAAGGATTCATACCCATTTACCAAAACAATGACTAATGATGGTGAAATGCAATCTCATCATCCGTGAGAAATCCAAGAAAGCACTTCACCAAATTTTCTGGCCTAGAGGGGCTTGATCATATATGGATGCTAAATGTTGAGGACACTCCTCATTTGAAATGAATCCTGCATCTTTTCAGACTGATGTGATGCGCAAGGCAATCAATAAACAACTGAATTTCCTTACAGACAAACACTAGTAATAAAAATAAGTGAACTAGAAACCTCACATGATGATTGGAAGCACTTTGGGATTTTGAGAGCTGGTCTGCTGTACACATAGATTCTGCAAGTCTTGACTGTATGAGTAGCACCTCCTGAATTTGCCCTGCAGCAAAATCATGTGATCTGTGCCACAACCAGAACAGAATCTACAGTAACTAAAAATAAACTGCTTCTCTACAAATTCTTGGTTCAGTTTAGTCCAGCTCATAAGTAACTTTTCAGCATTGGTCAGCAAACACAGATCCTTATGGTTATCACAAGGTGCATGACCTCATTTATTGTGATACCGATGGGCAATGTTAGTATCTTCAAACACTTGGTTTTGGTCCCAGATGTTTGTTTAGTAAGTCATGAGTTTTCTTCCCAGTTACGTTCCCCACACTGGTGTATCTCAACAGTAGAACCATCTGACCCAGCTGCTTTGCCACTTGCTGGATAGCTTTCAGTACTTCAGTAGTACCTGGCAATATTGGGTGATAAATCTATTACCAGGAGCTGCTTATACATCTGTAGCACTAGTTCCATTATACATGAATGGTGGGAAAGCTTGTAAGTCAACCACCTCTCCAGTATCTCTGCATGACCCATTAACAAGAATGTCTATTCTAAAGCTAGAAATGGCTCTGCCTACCTGCAGGACAGCACAATGAACACTGAAAGTTTTTAATCAGCATGTGATTGACACTACTTTATTTGTCCAGCAATTTTTATTAGTGAAATAAATTTAAATTACAGTCTTTTTTATATATAAAATTGCTTCTAATTGTCTTCAAATTAGATTTTAAGTTAGATCAACTTATTTGAGGCTTTTTTTTCCCCCATTAGAATTGTACTTTAGAGCTATCAGCAGAAACTTTACCTTCATAATGATCTATGTTTTAGCTTTTTACATACTTGCTTTTGGAAACATTTACCATAAACTTCTCTTATTTTAAGTTTTAGAAGAAATAGGCAGTGGGGCTATCTCTGAAGAACTTTAACAAGATCTGTTATCTCTGATCTTTGCATGAAAAGGGAAATTATCTCATTCAGCAAGCAGTTTTTTGACAAATGTTGGGGGTTTTAGCGCTTTCCCTGTAAAACAAATCCTTATTGCTTTGGAAAGGACTTTTCAGTTACTAAAGAATGCCTTAAGAGTTGTCACTTGCTTTCTACCAAGAAAGGATTAAATAAACTAGTATGGGTCAATAAAGAGTATAGGTATTTGTACAAGTTGCTTTTGTCTCCAGTAAGAAGAATATTTTTGCTTTCATTCTGAAGCAAGGAAATTTCTAAAGTTATTTTCTTTTTATTGTTATTGGCATGTAGCAGTTATGCTGCTTTGACAGATGTTTCTCAGAAGTCTCTGATTTGTTCCCAGATGAACATAATTCTAGGCCATTGATTTAAACTTTAATTAAGAAGAAAGCTGCGAAGAATTTTATGTTTGGTAGTTTTACAAGCGGTAACAAGTGATTCATATCCTAGCAAGAGAAATTCAGCTTCCTCAGAAATAAGGGAACTAAGCAAACTCAAGTAACTTGAATTACATAATCAGCCTCCAAGAAGAGGGATATTGTAGCACTGAGCTACAAATATGTATTATTTTACATATTGCACAACTAAGAAAATTTTATCACACATGCACAAAATACCATGATCTTTAAATATTTGTCTCAAGGATTCAGACATAATGCAACTTGTCCACAAGATGGCATACCCTGTGACCAAAAGGAACTGACACAGCAAAATCCTTTGCAACATCAATGGGACAAAAAAGCTTCAATGTAATTACCCTTCATTTCGATATCCTTCTAGACAAGCACAGAGTCTGTCTGTAATTACTTTCATGATTTGCTTATATAATCTAAAAATCTTCTTGCCAGAGAAGTAAGCAGAGACTTCAGTTCACATGGAAAACAGTGTCTGTCATCCAGGGGAAACCAGTTTTTCTCTTTGAGATTTCAGATGACTGTAACCGAGTTAAAGTATACACAACAGAAAAAGGCATTGTAGGGAGAAGGATTATAACCCTACCAAACGCCTGTTTTTACCAGTGTCTATCTCACTGCTTAGAAGAAGCAGGCGAGAGTGGGAAGAGAAAGAGCTTAAGGCTCTCAAAGGACTGACCAAGCCCTAAAATACTCAGAATGAAGATGACAGTGCTTCATAGGAAGATGAAACAAAGAACAGTCTAATAGAATTTATCCCTACATACCTGATAATCCAAAAGGTATCAGATTCTCAGAGCTCTCAGATTAAAAATAAAACATAATACCACACCCTCCCCCCCCAACCCGCCATATCCTGTCACAGATGCTGCCAGAAATAGAAACATTAAATGAACACAACTCACCAATCTGTCCCCTTTATCCCCTTTGGATCTCAAAAAGTGTAGTCCAATATTACTGTGAGATAAAGCTTGCACAGAGAGGTAATATTCTTCTATTACACTCACCTATGAAGTTCATTTTCAAGTCTACTTGCTCGTCTGTAGATGAGGTCCTACGTGCCTTAAAGTCACCCTGTTTATGTCAGCCTAACAAAAGGACTTACCACTCTGCAAACTTGACCTTGTTTCCATCTGTCATAACTTTAGCATCACTACTACTATAGAGACAGCATTGCACTTTTTTGGGGGGGGCTGGGTTTTTTTTGGTGTTTTGCTTTGTTTGTTTGTTTTTTTAAGATGAAACCACTACAGTTTAGGGCAGTTTCCAAGCCTGAAAGGCTGAAACGGTCATAGGCATAGGACATGGCTCTTCAGTCTGATGTCAAAAGGACAGGGAGCTGTCTGGGCTCTAGTACAAAGCAGAGTTTCCCAGCTAAGTGTAGAAACACTGGCACCAAGTGGCTGAAGCATCAATGTTCCGACTATAAGTTGCCAAAGTCTTACAGGTTTGCTGTTACTACATCCCACAATGATCAAATAATTATCAAATGCCTCTTACCATCCACCTTCCAATCTTCCTCAGTTTGTTATTTATACAAATCTTTAACAAAATTGAAAGCAACCGATGAGCCAGGATTCTGGAACTGGTGATGCAATTCTTCCATTTCTGCAAAGCAGCTAAAAGTCCTTTTGTTGTCATACAAGTAATGAACATATCCCATTCAATTATACATATATTTGCAGAGAACTTCTAAACTAAAGGCAAATGTACCCAAAGTAAAGCCTGAAAACAGGAGCACAGGGCTATTCTGAAAAAATAATTAGGATAGGATACTTGTTCTATTTCAAATGACCTGATATTGTTTAAGCATGCATATGAGTAAATTCTCTATTTGGCATTTACCTCACCAGTTCTCGCTTTGACACACTCAAACAGCTTAAAGCCTGTAAACCCCTAAGATACATGAAATGCTAATCCAAAGACAGTAATTATTTTTCTGATTATAAAGTCCTGACATCCAGGTTTATCCAAACCTAATTTTATCGAAGCTATTTTTGAAGGTAGAAACAATGAACTTGTCGGCTACACATTCAATATGAAACACTCTCATTGTATATTCTGGGAAAATAACACATACCCATCCTTTACTCTGTCTCCCACAACAAATTCCACCACCCACAGCTAATGCAGCTACCCAAGTCCTTCAGTGAAGCATGGCACTGTACAGCTGTGCTTTTTCAGCAAAGGCCAGCCCTAGTGATTCCAATTCAGCAGACGTTCTACACTGTCAATTTTTTTTTTCCTCTAGATCGACATTGTTGCCATTGCAAACTGGCATTAGCCTAAACCAGGACCATTGGACAGCTTTTCCTACCCAGCTGCTTTCAAGCAGCATGAAGAAATCTGGCCTGATTAATTATCACTGATAATTAGAAAATTGAACTCTATTTGGTTTCTGTTCTATAGGCAAATTTTCAAGGGAATAAGAAATTCCTGCTACAATGGGCAAGTCTATTAGAAGTCTCAGAGGCCAACAAAGGATTTGATGTATCACTCGAGATATTTTCAGCAATGTATATGTGAAGGGGCTAAACCCCGCAGAATTATAAATGCAGCTATTATAACAGGTGTGAGAAGTACACCACCACTCCCACAAGACAAGGTCTCTTTCTAATGCTGACATCACATTTCTGTTCACTCTTGATCACTTCACAGGAAAGAACAAAGGATTGCCAATGTGTTGATGGATATGCAAACTGGAGGGCAGAGTTATTCTGTGTCAATACTGATGCCTCCAGCTGCAGCTGAAGTTTTGAGAGGAAATCCACTGGGCAATATAACTGTTCAAAGTGAAAGGAGAAGGTTTCCAGGAACGCCAACAAGGGCATGGTGACATTCAGAAGTTACTACAGCAAAATGTAGTCAGAGCTCTGAGCTGTGAACTAGCTAATAGTGAGTGTGAAGCAGAAATGACAATTAGAAGAAATTTATTTTAAGATTAACAGCTCTATAGAACTTGTGAAAGTGCCCAGAAGTGCTAGAAGAGAAAGATATGTGCTAAAGGCACTTTTTTTTTTTTTTTTTTTTTTTTTGACATTTAAACTAAAGAGACTATGGAAACTTGGGGCTAAGTTTCATGTTACACAAGGTTAGGGATCTTTGTGAGAATGAAACAGTATTATTGCTTACAACTATCACTTACTCCTCTCCAATTCATACTTTGCATCCCTATGCTTTATTCCAGCTAGTTAGTTCTCTCAGCATACATCGGGTCTGCTCACAAGCTTGGGGAAAAAAGGAACAACTGAACCCTGGCCAACAACAAGAAGAAAATATGAAAACTACACGAGGGGACAGCTGATAGGTAGAATAAAACATTGGTAATCAGAATATCCAAGTTTAGCTTCCCACTTCCTTTACTGAATCGCTCTATAACAGAGTAAGTAATTCCACTGCACAGTACTACCACTGACAAAACGAGATGAATTGCCTTTACTCAGCCCACAAAGCTGACCTCCAGCAAATTACAAGAGAAAGCCAAGTCCACAGTTGCAAGACAACATGAATCAATGATAAGAACATGGAAGTTCTTTTGTTGCAAATGATTATTATTGGACTGTGTTTTAAGCAAATACAATGAACAGTCCATTATTTATTAGTGTGTTTCACAACAAACAAGAGTGGAAAAAGATAAATTTAAAAATCTGCCAATTGCAGATTTGGCAAGTTTGGCAGATTTGGAAGTTACACCAATTGTTCTTTAAAAATATGAAAAACCCCAACCTACTCCCAAGTCCCCCAACAACCTTGTATCAAACACATCGATATATAAAATATCTGCCTGAATTATACCAGCTGTGTAATGTCTCCATTTCAAACATGGACAACTGATTTACACAGTGTGCAATGGAAAACCCCATCAGAAAAATCTTTTACTCAGACACACAAAATTCTCTTTGGTATTTCATCTTATTTGAAGTTATACTGCCCATGAGGTTACTGGTGACTGTCAGCAACAATATCAGTATGCTGCCTATCCTGAGAACTTGAAAAGCGAGATGAAAATTTGCTCTAGCAAACCAGGCATTTTATTTTCTCTTCTATAAATCTGTATGCATGGGCCTATAACTGTATACGATACTATTAACATATTCTCTATTCATTTATTTCTGAGTTGGAACTTGCCTACTTTGTCCTAGAACGCCCAAACTGTTCAATGTTCAGCCGTTCCTGATTAGTTCAGACACTGGGCTTGGATACCCAGAGGAAAGGCAGAAATGTCAGTTACAAGAGCAGACTGAAAGAGCAATGTTAAATCACTGTGAAATCAGCATCTCGTTTCCCCATGTAAAATAATAATGGCAATATTACATGTTTTTTAATTAAATGTCAGCCTGTCAATATTTTTCAGATTAGTTATGAATATGAAAAATTCCTAAGAAAGTGGAATTAAAATGGACAAATTGGTGAAACTCCTGCAGATACATTTCATTTTTATTCTCAGTGTCCTACCACAAGCATTCGAAGAAACTACAGTGTATCTTTTTATTATAAGTAATGAATCAACTTACAGATTCTGCATGCAAGACAGAGCAAAACAATGTATTTATTCCAGTTCTCTCAAGCCTGTTTCCACAGAACATCTTTTGCTTTAGGATCATTGCCATCCCCAAGTACTTATGAAGCAAAAATGGTTAAGAGAGCTCCATCTGGTATTTAGAGATGGTACTATGTAATAAAGTGTGGGTTTAGGTCAGACTTTATTACAGATTCAATTGTTAGTTGTTCTTCAGGGTAATAGAATGGGTCCCATTTAATGTGAACAAATTAGTTGTGGTGGAGAAAAAGTTAAAAAATGAAGTGTCTTTTAAACTAAATTAGTGGAAATCATGTTTTCTTACCACTGTGCCTTTCTTCAAAAAAAGGGCTCTGTATAGCAGATTTGGATCAGAACTTTGTTTCTACCTGTAGCAGCTCCTGCCAGGTCTTATTGTTGCTACAGCATGGAAAGATTCAGGCTTTTAATTTTTTTCCAACTTGGTAGCCTGAATGCAAGAATTCAGTATATTTGGAATTATTATTTCAGAAAATGCACAAGATATATTCTTTGGGGATTATCATAAGAATCTCCAAACACTTTGTACACATACAGCTCAGTTACAGACATCTCTGAAAGTGGTAAATTTACAGAGGTTTTGGACTCAGCTCTCTAGAAATGCTCAGAGAGGCAGGTTGATTAGAGTGTACCAGGAAACACAGTGCAACTGCAGCTGGCAGTGCAACACCTCTCTTATGGTCACTCTTATGGTGAGAATAGAGGAAAAAAAAGGAAAATTCAGGGTAGATATTACGAAATTATTGCTTTCCTCTCCATACCAGAATTTAATTTTAGTCCTAACAGCATACTGAAACTTTCAAAGGAAGTAGTCAGCTTTCAGTGCTGCAAGTATCAGTTTAAAAGTCACAAGGAAAAGAAGTATACACTTTCACTGATTTAATAACAGACATGAATTTACTCCAAAGCTTCTTACTAATTTCCCAATTTCAGACCAATGAGATTCAGGCAGATTTTGAGATGCCCACTGAGCCAAGTTCCACCACCTTCAGGGTTTTACAGGATTAGTCTGTCAGAAGAGAGCAATGTTGAAGAGTGGGATACAGCTGGCGTGGATCAGGAAGAATCTATTCACCTTGTATCATTTATTTCTCCTCACGCCATAGGTAGAAAAGGGATGAAAATATGAAATATTACATAGATTCAATTTTTTTTTTTTTTTTTTTTTTTTAAGAAATACTGACCAGTTTTGTGTTAGAGTAGGAGAGGCTGAATTTACTTATTAATAAACACACTGCTGTGTTAACAGGCTGCTGCTGGACTATTCTAATTTGGTAGCAAAAGCCTTACATTGAGGCTAGGATTTATAGTGCCCTGGTGTTAAACATTTAAGCTGCAATATCATCCTTCTGGAAATGAGGTTGTGTGTTCAACCATATGTTATTATTCTGGGAACCACTGACCTGAAAAGAAAGAAAAAAGCCTGCTTGTCTTTGCTTCAGTACAAGCACGCTAGATACTTTTAGCTGTGGTTATCTGAAGCACTTATGAAAGCTCAGTGCAACTCAGGAAACACTTCCTTCAGCAAGAGCTTCATTGAATTCTCAATTATACAGCAAAAGCTGGATGGGTGATAACAACCTTGCCAGGACTGTAACTGACAACACTTCAGTTACAATTCTGCTCTTTCAGCAGCTATGTGAAAGCAAACTTGGAAATACAAACAATTCATTGAACACTGCAGGATATATTGGTTAGAGCTTCCCTATTTGAGTTTCCAGGATAATGCAAATAGGCTTCACAGGTAACAATTAGAAATTATCACACCATCTTTTTTTCCACTTGAATTAGATAAAATTAGCATCTGAGAAATATGATAGTGCAGAAAGATACAGCTCCAGCACTTCATCAGAACACTCTGTATGAGAATCCTACCAAAAGGACTCAAGTGTTGGATTTTAGGTCTTTTTTCAGCCATTTATTTGTGTTCCATGTTCTCCTTTAACTGAAAGGCCAGAATGCTGCTAGCAGCTAAACCAGCAGAACAGCAGCAGAACATTACTAAAGCTCACAACAAAAATACGAGATCAGCACTAAAAGAATCAGGTGAAAGACTGTTGAGAAAGCATACTCCTTGGGGTAGGAGAGGGGAATCTCTCCGCTTTGTTCATCCTCAGAGGTGTATTTCTGTGAGCGCCAGCATACCTCCTGACCTTTACCATGCTGCCGAAGTTGGGAAGTGCACGGGGCTCCCCATAGCAAGATCTCCCTGGTGCCTCACTTGGGCTGATGCCCTCTCAGGAGTACTCCAAGTAGCAGACTTCACAAAAAGAATGTGGCAGGCACAATCCACAGCAGGAGCTTCCTGTGAGTTTAGAGGAATTGCCCACAGGCAACTTGCACCCAGTCAGAGAAGCAGACAAGAGGTACTTAAAGATCCCTTTGGTGCTGTAGTAGCCTTTGACAAGCCTTAGAAGGCAATAGAAATGGTAAAGGTACACTCTTCTCCCCTGAAAATCCCTGGTTACTCAAGTCAGCAAGGTATCTGGGGCCTCCTTTCTCACAATACATGTCTACCTTTTATACAAGGAAATGGAGTGGTAGTAAGCCACTTGCTTCTATCCCATAGAAAGAGAGGCTGTACAAAGGATCTTAAGATACATGTTAAGGCATTCTGGCTGAGGGTTGTATTAAGTGAAATACCACCCTGCTACTTTCCTGTCCCTTCATACTACCTCTGAGTTCTCAATAGACAGAGGCAGTCCTGTTTCATAAGGGGAGACCCAGGAATAGCTTTCTAGATGTTTGCTGTCTTTTTGGTCATTTCTTCTCTGCTGTTACACAAACTCTGCACCATTTGTTATCTTCTGTGGCATATGTCAGCGCAAGTTTCTGCTGCAACACGCTGTTGTTGAAGGTTTTGTTACTGTGGTGCCAGACCACAGGGCAAGTAACAGAAGGAGCTGTGTCTGTAAAAAAGCCAAGTGACCACATCACTGCCAGAAAGCACAATAGTTGCAAAGTTGCCCGGCTGTTTATTTCACAGCAAAAAGCAAACTCAGCTCAACACCAGAGGCTGGATTGCTTGCTCCCCTGTCCTCTCATTAGATTTTAACCTGCATGCCAGTAAGTGTATTGTGTCCCGAACTGCCCGCTCTTACAGGACCTGTGAAGTTTTGCTACTCAGGCTGCTAGGTCACGCAGCACAGAGGACCCCATGTGCCTGGTACTTGTCCATGCAGCAGTAAATATTTAACTCTGTACAAGATGGCAAACAAGACAGGTGCACCTGCAGCCTGGGTTGGAAAGCTAACTGAGCATTTTTACCTTCTTCTCCAAAAGAAAAACAAACCAACAACCAAAAATCCCAACACCTTCAATCTGTTACATTCAATGTATTTATTAGATGATATAATTAAATCAGATTTCTTGTCTCTGTTAAAGAGAAGTCGCTGCTAATGATTAAGGACAGACAGCACATACACAGCTGTAGATTCCCCTGCCTATTTTCTTTTGTATGAATTGCCAAATAATGGCAGTGCTGCACACAGTACACACAGCTCCTTGATAGCTCATTGCCCTGTTTTAAACTCAGTTCCATGTTCTAGCAAAGAGCTTTCTTAGGACTGATGCTTCTGCTTAGGTGGAAAATGAGATTCCTTTACCCAAGATCCAGTTTTTTAAGGCTCACAAAAAGAAAACACCAAGAAAACGCAAAACGCCATTTTATAACATCAACTTGCAGAGTTATCTTTGCATTTGAAATGTAACTTCACAAAGAAAAGACATGCAAAATGCTAAGTATAGACTGCCAAGATTTATTAAGACAGACAATATTTCGATGGATTCCTACAACTATTTCCTTCCTGCACATATTACTTTAAAAAAATGGATTTCTACATCCTTTCCAAGTTGTATGGCATCTATTTTTTCCCCAGCTGCAAAAGCTCTTCGTAGCTACCCACATTTATGAGCTTGCTACAGTACAGTATTTTTTCCATATCACCTGTGCTCCTTTTTTATTTTTTTTTTTATTTTTGAACTTTTACAAATAGATTCTTCCCAGATGATAGAAGCTATTCCCTACTGTAAGCTGTTATAATTTTCTTCATTCCACCTCCACCAGGATGGCAGAACTACCATCACTCTCCCTTTATCTCCTTTATTAACTAGACACAAGTGTACAATGGCTATTAGTAATTAGAGTATGACAATAAAAAAATGAACTTAATTTCACTTCATCCTTTGCTTCCACCATACATGAGATATTATTCCCTTTCTGATAAGACTTTTCATCAACTCCTGATCCTTCAGTCATCTTTCCTCCTCCACCTCGTGCTCCCATGCCATCCTACCTCTGGAACCACAGCAGCTCCTCTCTGAGCTCTGTCCCGAGGTACACAGCCCCTCCTGGCTGTGGAGTCCACATCGGGAAAGCTGTGAGAGCCAAGGGTGGGACAGACTCCGGCCCTACAGCTTTGTCTTGCTTCACCTCACAGCAACGCTCATATATTCCCGTTATGCAGGGCCTCCCAGAAACCCCACAAGGTACCGTTGTTCAAACCATTAAACATGTATTCAGAGATGAATTTATACTTTCAAGGATCCCTGCTGACAACAGGATTGTCACAGGCTGCAAGTTAAAGAACTTATTTGCAGAAAATTACCGTGCAGCTTTGACAGGTCCTCAATCATCTTTCTCAAAGTGACACTAAACGGATGAAAGTTCAATACCTGTTTTAAGACCATGAAAGAATGTATATAACAAGCAAAAAGAAAGTAAACACGTGAAGGCATTCAGTAATACAGAATGTTCCATAATACAGAATCCTCATCAGTAACAGAGAATGTTATCCTCCTAGGCAATGAAAGTGGCTGAAAATCATCAGCTGCATCTAAATAATTCAGGATGCTCTTTGACCACATCTAAGCTCAGTGATAATTTGTACTCTTGCTTTCCTCTTGAATAATGTATAACTAAACATTAATTAATTCAGTAATTAATCTCAAGTAAAAACAAAGTAAATAATTTGAAGGGAAATGTAACATAGTCACAAGTGGGCTTAAGCATGGTAGCATGCAGTCTTTTATCAGTGACATTGGATTTTAGTTTATTAAGCTTTTACTTAGATTAACCTTAAACTGCGTACAAAAATCTTCCACTTTCTTTCTATTTGGAAATTCACACGGTAATCTGGTTCACTGCATCCATAGTTACAGCAATTTGGAGAAGCTTTATTGTAAAAGGATATTACAAGTATATGTTCTCATAAACTAAACTTCCCCCCCCCCAAAAATAAAAAAAAAGTTTTGCCAGTATTTTGAACCTTTAAATAATGGATGTACTAAGGAACAACAGTAGATGAAAGAGAATTCATCATTTAAAATGAGGATGATAAAAAATGTTAATCAAAAAGGCCAGTTTTATATAAGGAGATACAAGAAAGGGGTAACAAACCTCATGGTCAAAAATGCTTAACTTTGCCTCTACAGAAGACAGAATTTGCAATGTAGGAAAGAATTTGCTTATCATGCACAGATGGATGCTTACTAAAGCCATGCAACAGTGAACAGAGTGGATGAAGCCCACGTAATCAAGAGTAACGGAAGTAGCATTTCATCACAGATCTTAATACAGGCAAGCTTTACACTCCAGTGGTAAGTCCTCAAACAAATGACTACAGAAGACATATTCTGAGCCATGAAAAGAGAAGACAGCATTCTGTGAGAATTCAGTCATGCTTCCACAAAGTATGGCAGCATAAAAACATCTTCTTAGATTCTTAAAGGACATAAATACATTTTTCATAGCACCCTGTCACCTTTCCAGCGTTACTGAGAAGTCTTCCCAATCATAATTCTTTTGTAAATATAATACACATCCTCTGGTTCTCATCCCCAGTTCCTGCGTGCAGATAACACTCACCCTGTCTCTCAAGCTGCAGCAGAACCCTGGAGTCTGTTCAGCCAGCCCCCAGGACAAACACCCTGAGCTTGCCCAGCTCTCAGGGAGCTGCTGCCCTAGGCAGCTCTTTAGAGTGGATGACATAATGGCCTGCAGCTGAAAGGATCCCTCTGAAACAAGCTGGGTTTATTCCGAGCTGTATACAGCCTATTTACTCTGGTCCAGCTCATCTAGAAAAGAAAAGATAATACAAAATTCCTACTACTCTCCCATGAATTGCTTGAGTTATTGAAGTCTTGGTCATGACAAATAAATGGACTGCATAATTCTAGGTGTTAGGATTGCATATATTAAAATATTTTCTTCTTGATCACAGGAAGAACTAGGGAGAAAATTCCAGAGTTGAAAGCAGATATCTTTATTCATTTTCTTTCTAGGCATGTAATTCCCCATCAAACATGCCTAGATAATGCCTTGCAGCCAGTAGCAACAAAGTACAAATACTGAGCTTTGTAGTTCATGTAAGCAGAGAACAGGGTAGTTTGTATCAAGGCCATAATTGCTTAGCAATGTTTTAAATAACATTAAAAAACCTTCAATAAAGTGCAAATTAGGCTCTATGTATTAAAAGCCTATTTAGACTTAGAACTTCCAGAGAGATAGGTTTTTTTATATTTAACAAAACAATTGAGAAGATCCTTCCTCCGAATACCTTATAGTAGGTGCATTACATTTCAGGCTCTCCAGTGCTTTCCTCCCACAGGAGAAAACATTGGATGGAATGAGCAGTGCTGCAAGTCCCAGGGCAGCGCCCCCCGGGATCTAAAGATGCATGGCTGAGTCGACCCTACAGCAAAGCTGTTACATCCTGTCCTTTTCGTCTGCCTCACTGATAGCAACACAGCTGTCGTCATCAGCAGTGGTAAAAACGTACACTGGCTAAAAATGAAACTAGAAAGACAATATCCAGTACATAGGCTCACTTGGTATTAAGAAAACTTGACAAAATTATTTAGAAGAGCTTCAAAGCCCCAAAGAATTATGTCTTCTAATATACATAAGCATCCATTCAACACTTCCAAATACAAAACAAAAACACTACAGATGAATCTCATATACCTCTCCATTACGTTTCATACAGTTAGACTGACTGTATACAGGTAAATACTTTTCCTTTTTCAGATTTTCAATCATAAACCCAAAGCTTTCATATGCAGTTTCTGAATATAAGAGCTAGTGAGTAACAATACTCCATGAAACAAAAGGAAGAACTATACTTCCAAATCCAGTATCCAAGACTAAATAGCTAAAATTACCTCTCCCTGTTATCTACTCTAAATGCCTGGTGACGGTAGAAAATGAATATCATGGCTATTTCAGTGATGCCTCTAACATAAAAACAGAAGATAGCACTACAGCCTGGACCATAGATGAGATAAATCAATTTAAGCCTCACAAGAATTATTAAAAAAAAAAAAAAAATGTTATTTGTATAAGTACACTTAGTTATGGCCTAAACCCATTTTTTGTTCTGCCCAAAATATCTAGGCAGTATGGCATATGATAAAATCACAGAAGTCACATTATGGGCTGAGTGGATTTTTTAATTTAGAGAGTTACTCAAGCTTTTCATAAACCAGGCTGAAGCCTTCCTGGTGTCACTCCCCATTGTTAAGTTACAACAAACAGCACTGTATAAAGTTGTGGTATATGTACAGGCATTTGTGTAAAGTACTAGTACTTATTTATCTACTAACAAAAATCTAACGGTAATGGCATCTCTCTGCTTCCCCTTCTCAGTCAGTTCAAGTACCTGTTCAGTCAGAACTAACAATTCCATTCTCCTTCCACGGAAATTAGCACTGACAGTACAGAACTTGCTGCAGTGCTCACACAGCACCGGCACTCGCACCTCGGGCAATGGTCCAGCATGCACTGAAAACAGTTGTGAGTCTTTGTTTGGCATAAGCCTTAAACATGGGTATATTTGTGTTTAGCTGATTGCAGACTTTACCTTTGGTACAGTTATTTTGAAGCACTGTTAGCTGCAGAAGCCATAGTACATCAGGTAATTAGCTCAAACTGTTTTAGACTTCTATTCATCCCACCCAATTTCAGGCACCTAGGGCATCTGAAGTGTTAATACAGTCACCTGCATTGCACAAAATAGATGCACAAGGACAAGCTTAACCCCAGCAAGTGTTCAGCTTTGTAATTTATGCTTTCTTTTAACACACTCTCTCTGTACGTAAATGTTTTGTTTAATAAAGCATGGAAGCTATTCATTTCTACAGCAGTTCTACCATTTGCAGTTAGAACTTACTGCATCGCTGAAACAGGCATGTTTGGAAAGTATGAAGGCTGTACTCCAACAAAATACAGGTGCAAAGTGCCCTAAAGAGCACACTCACGCCTTAAGCTCAGACCACAATCTGCTTCACTTGTAAGAAACTTCTGGGAAAAAGCTGAGTGTGTCTGCAAAGAAACAAAAGAAGACATGACTTTTGCATTGATTCACCCACTAGAATCATACTGCCACTTTCATTGCTGCCAGACTGTAGAGATAACTTAACCACAGGTCTTATGTTGTGACTTGGCGCTTACCTAGCACCTCCTCATCCCATTAGAAAAAAAGGTGCAATTTGAAAACAAGTAATGTTGAATGTGCTGATCTGATTTAGGCTGCATTCTGGTGTACGCTTAATTCTGAAGCCTTGCTCACACAAGAAAGTTACCAAGTTTAAACTGCAATTTAAATAAAAAGAGTCATATTCAATCTAGTTAAATCAGTGGAAATCACTTCAAGGCTACTAATTTCATTACTACAGATTGCCTCATTGAAGCTCAGCTACTATGGATACTCATGGTTAAAAATTAAAAGCTACTTCAGACTATCTTAAAAAATGAATTTCAGTGTAATTTGGACCATTTGAAAATTCTAAGCCCATATAACTTCTTGTACTCTAAATGCTCAAAAATTACAAGCTGAACAAGTGTAAACAGCTTGTTCCTGGTAAGAACCAAAATTGTTACTGGTTCTCTTTCATTAGGAGATCTTCCAGTCTTTCTGACAACTCTGGTCTATACACATCCAGTGAGGCTGTGTCACTTCACTTACAGACATTCAGTACTTCCATTCACTGTGAAAGTGGAACTTTGCACCTGTCAGTATGGATGACATGAGTACAGAGATCTATGTACAACATAATTGACAGAAGGAATCCCTGTTAAGAAAATCTGATAAAAAGTATCACAGAAATGGATGCTGTTAGTGTGGCATTAAAATCTACATATAGATCACAAAGGGATATATGTAGCTTGAAAAGCAGGGAAAAAGCTTCATATCTATCCTGCTTCTGCCACATAGGAATGCGAAGCGTTAGACCTCCAACCCACGCAGATTCTTTCTTCTGAAGAAGCAAAGCCCCCAAAGGCTTCTGTGTGAAAACTTTACAAACGCCTCCAGGCTCCAGTCACTGCAGTAGCAGTGTTGTACAGCCAGCCACCTCTCCTTTTCATTCCTGTAGATTCCCCTCTTTCTGCAATTTTCTCCACAGTTGCTTGCCCTTTGCTCAGTAATACCACTTCATCTTGTTAGTTTTCTTGGTTCTTATTTGGTTCTGATGTTTTTTCTTTTTATTATTTTTTATGTACTGGATCCAACAAAGGCTAGAAGGAGTAGTGAGTATGTCCTTCCTATCCCAGTGCCTTTGCAATGGTCATAGCATGTTGTGTCAGGATTCTTTTCTCTCCTCATTCCTTCATTCTGGGAATGAAGAGACAAATTTGACCCGATCACATCAGTGTAAATCAGCTCTGCTAGGGCTAATGGTGCAGATTTACATCAGCATCAAAGAACTTGGCTTTAGAATGTTTCATACACTTCCCAGACTCCTCTTTTTTGTTGACAGCAACTGTATCGTTCATGATCTTCCCTCAAGAGTATTACAAAACATATCTAGATTTTAATAAAACATAAAAAAGCTTTAGGTGCATATAGTATTGCCTTTGTAAGAAGCTCAGAATGCTTTAGTCTTTTAAGTTGTTCCTGTTTGCATGTTTGCCTTATAGAAGTGGCGCCCAAATCTACTTTTGATGCTTATGTAGGGCTTATATATATGTCCAACTGACATGTTTACAAAGGTGAGTCTCTCTAGAAGTAGAAAACCATGTTTAGAGGCTACCCAAGTTGTGTCCAAGGCTTTCAAGACCAAAATAATAATGAGAAAGACCTGCCTCTGTTTCGCTTCCTTGCATAGCTGGCCTTGTGGGGCTCGTGCAGGACAGCAGCTGCCTGTCCCCCACCACAGCCAGGAGTAGTAAGACAATGAGGGCCAGAGCATCCTTGGGCTCAGCACTGATTAAGGGAGGAAATGCATACTTGTATCATAAGCATCTTCTGCCACTATCACAGGGTTAAATAATTTACCCAACTACAATCATCTTAGACAGTATTCATCAAAAAAAAGTACTACATAGGAGCCAACAAAGCATTTCTCCCAATTGCAGTATATATACAGAGGATTTGTGCTTTACAAAAGATGGCAAGAAAGAAGCACAGTAGCAGGTCTGACTAAAGGAGTGGGTGCAAGACAGTAGGTCTGACATCACACAGAAGTATGAAACAGGCCTAAAACTGTAACATGGAATAATTCAAGATCAAAGGAATTGGGGGCCAGAAGAATCCCAGACATATATACAG